>JADRCH010000034.1:5672639-5744981 GCA_019843965.1 Rhynchomys soricoides
AGACACACACACACAGACACACACACACAGACACACACACACACACACACACACTAGTTGAACCAAAGGGCAAGAAAAGTGAATAGTTTAGTATTAGGCTGTATGGGCTGAACAAGACTTAGCAAAACAATAAACTGAATTGTTCTTCTGATTTGGTCCAGGCAGAAAGAGAAAGAGATGCAAACAGAAGAGAGAGAAGACAAGGAAGAGCTGGACTACAGGAGGAATGGAGGAAACTGGACAAAAGGAAAATACAGGAAAGAGAGGAAGACAGCAGAGGAGAAAAACCAGAGCACTGACAGGAGCCCAAGCTGCCTTTGCCACCTTCAAAGGCATGTGCAGAGGCAGGGGGCACTGTTCTGCTGGGCTGCAAGCCTACTCAGAGGCCCACAGCTAAGAAAGCGCTGAAAAGCAGGCTTTGTTTGGGCTTTTCACTTTCGTTAATCAAATTCATTTATTTTATGTCTTTTAGAAAAACTTAAATTTCCAGTCTAGCATGAGGAGATTCAGCCACTCTTTCAGATGGATTCCTTCAAGTCCATGTTACTTAGGGTTATATGAGTCCGACATTTTAGGCTTTTAAACTATGTTTGGCATTGGGATAAAAAAAGACAGCCATGTGATTTTTCACTTCTTAAAACTAACATAATTAAAAGCTTAGTTAAATACAGAATAGGTGAAGGTTTATTTGCTTATCAATTTTCGGAGAGTGTCTCACTATGTAGACTTGACTGGCCTGTTAACCAAACTGGAATCAAATTCATAGATATCTACCTGCTTTTCCATCAAGAATGAATTTCCTCTCTCTCTCTCTCTCTCTCTCGCTCTCGCTCTCTCGCTCTCTTGCTCTCTGTGATTTTTTGAGACAGAGTTTCTCTGTGTAACCGGGGCTATCCTAGAACTCACTCTATAGACTAGGCTGGCCTAAAACTCAGATCTTCCGGCCTCTGCCTCCTAAGTGATGGGATTAAAGGCATGTACCATCACCACCAGGCTCAGAATGAGGTTTTTTGGTTTTTGGTTTTTTTTGACAGAGTTTCTCTGTATATCCCTGACTGTCCTGGAACTCACTCTGTAGACCAGGCTGGCCTCGAACTCAGAAATCTGCCTGCCTCTACCTCCCAAGTGCTGGGATTAAAGGTGTGCGCCACCACTACCCGGCTTCAGAATGAGTTTTTTAACAGTCAAAATTTATATCAGAAACCAGTTCTGACATTACTGGTGAGATCATTACCAGACAGGCTAGACAGTATTAAACATATGACACATAAAATTGGTTTTAAAGTTTTGCTTTGAATTAGGTAAAAAGGCAAACACAAATATATTATGCATGAATTGGAATCTACCTTCAAGTTTAGATTTTTAATAGACATGTAAAGAAGACAGTCTATACGAAAAAAAGGGCATTTAGTTCTGGTAGCTATATAAAACTAACAGCAACGGGAATGGTGAGAACTTCACAAATATAAACAACCTTAAAAGAAAACACCACAAAATTTGGATCTAAGCTTAACTACCTCTGTTTAACATAAACCAGGGCTTAAAGACAAGTTTCTTCAGTCTTGGATGTTTCAAAATCCTATATACAAATGCTCAGTTTTACTAATGAACATTTTCAGTATATAGATATAAATATTTTCTAATTGTTATTAAATAGTTAGTAAAGGAAGGTTGTTCCATAAGCTTTAAACTACTGGTCAATGAGCTGTTTGTTACTTCTCTGTTTTTATGTATTATTGCCAAAATATACCCTGCGATGGGGCTAGAGCGATGACTCAGCAGTTAAGAGCACTGGCTGTACGATTCCATCCCCAACACCCCACAACCATCTGTAACTCCAGTTCCAGGGGATCTAATGCCTTCGTCTAGCTTCTGCAGATACTGCATGCATAAGATACAGATGTACACATGCAGGCAAAACACACACAAACACACACACACCTACCTCCTGTGTTACTTGATATATTTTCCTTAGTTTTTCCAGAGTCAGAGATTTTTAAAGGTGAACATCTGGGATAACACCCCACAGCAATGTGGTTTCATTATTCACGACAACTTGTTTGGAAGAACTTGCTGGAACACTGACTTTGCTTACACCACACTGACTTGTTGGGTACAGTATCTTATCTCCTGAAATTCTGTTCTTGTGGCTTTAGGCATTCGATATGGAATTATTAAGACTCAAGAGTCCTTGACCTAAGCCTTCCAGACATCTCAGCTGCTGCCCAGGGTGACCATGTTTGTCTTTTAATTTCATTTGGTGGCAAAATCTAAACTAACCTAAACTCAGTTTATGGCAAAACGCAATGAAACAAACATGAGTCTATTTGTTCTTTGTTCTTTTTATTCTACTCTGTAAATCTGCACACACTGACAAAAATTAACAACATGCGTGATTACAGGGCTCTACTGCCTTAGGTCTGAAAGGGCTTGCTACATAGCATGTAAAATATGACCAACAGGTACCCCCAAGGTTTCGTAATCTTTTTTTAAAAAAAACAAAATAAAAAAAACCACAACTGGGTCTTACCATGTATACCAATCTGGCCTCAAATTTATAGTCTTCCCTGGAATCACGGATGTACGCACTGACACCAGAGTCCCCAGGATTTCCAGTAAGAATTCGTTCATTTGTTAAAACTCTAATCAGACCCATATACACACACTCTACCTTTTATTTTTTAACTAAAGGAAGGCCACAATTTCAAATTTTTTTTAAACTTTCTCCTTTCTCCTTAGTACATGTACTCCAAAGTAACTACGCCTAATATATAAAACACACAAAAACTGTTCCATTTCACAGGGCAAAAAGAGAAGAAGGAAAAAAACAAAATAAAACACAACACGTGCCCAGGTCTCACAGTATTAATTTTGTGTGGGTTTTCTTCAGTAAAACAACTAATTCAATAGGAACTCTCAATACCAGGGGTTTGCACGCCAGAAACACACTCTACTTCCTATTAACTAGTTTCTTAAACCAAAGTTCCTCTTTTACTTGATGCTATACCCTTCCTTATTCAAACTAAAACAACAGGACTTTGGATTTCAGGGCTGCTATGCTTTTGTATAGCCAGTGCGGTCCAATGAGCATGGGCCTTACCTAATGGTGACCTGTCAGGAGAGTTAGTAGACTGCTACACCACGGATTACACTACTCAGGACTAAGGAAACTCACAGGATGCTCTACTGTATCTCCTCTGTCCCCAAAGGCTCCCCCTGCTAAGTCTTTGCGTTGGTCATTCCGGGTTAACCCAGCCACTGTCTGTCTAAAAGTCTTCTCTCCATTCCAGAGCCTTTCTAAAGTGTTTCGGCCATTCTCCAAGTTAAGTATCCTCAAAACGTTTTCGAATTTCCAGTGCCCACTTCTGGCCTAGATTATCTCTGAGTTCCAAGTGTGTGTGTGTGTGTGTGTGTGTGTGTGTGTGTGTCTACCTTTGACCTGACCCTGAGGAAATCATCCCCCTATGGAGATATCAAAAGCACCTCCAGTTTCACACAGATGACTACACCAATATTATCTTTAAGTCTTCCCATACCAGTGTGATAAATTACATCACTATCTCTGCTACTTAAGTCCAAAATGTGGCATCACCCACGCACACACAGACCACCCACTAACAGTTCCCGCCCTATACAACAGCAGTGTGGGAAGCCCGCCCATTCCTCGTTATTTCTGCTGCTACTTCTACTCTAAGGCCGATTTGTACCGCCTGTCTACAGCACTGGATCGGCCTCTTGACTAGTCCCTTGTTTATATTCTTGACCTCCTTCGAAACCACAAGGTAGAGCAGTGTGGTACCCTACAAAAAGTTTGAATCAAAGGATATTGAAAGAATAAACAGAAAGGAAGGATCTGCTTGATAACCAGATACACAACGACAATCAGATATTATACTCCTGACAGAGATCCAAATCTGGAGCTGATGATACATCTCCTAATCTTTCCCACAACAGTTCTACCAACTGAGGACCAAACACTCAAATATATGAGTGTATGGGGACTGCTTTCATTTCAAACCACCACAGTCACACAAAACAGCACCACTGAAGAGTCTCTATCAACAAAACAAAACGCTCAAATCAGACTTAGTCATTCAAAGTGTTTTCGATTTTCAGGATACAACAGATATGGATACAGGAATGATGGTACATGCCTGTAATCGAGGCACGTAGGAGAGGGAGGCAGGGGGATCAGGATTTCAAGGTCATCCTCAACTACAAGAGACTTCCAAAGGCCAAACACACATGAACAAAGACAAAACAAAACAATTAAGCAAAGCACTAATATAATGCAATCACCAAGCTGTAGTATGGAAAATGCTCACCCGAGAGATGCTAAATAAATGCCACAAAGAGAGATCAACTCTCCTGCTGATAAGAGATGTAGCAGCCAACAACAGTGGGAAACCCAACTTGAATCTTAGTGTAAACAAGCTGAAAAGAAGATATTTATAAAGCAACTGAGATCTGAACGCTGAAATTATTAAAAATTATAACTTACATCACTTTATTTTCAAAATCCATACACCAGAACCTAATACTGTAAGCACAATGTAAGAGCAAACATGTAAACTAAGGGCAGATTGTATGGGGTAAGTAAAGACGGTCAGCTCATTCTTACACGATTCCTGTAACAGAAATGGATTAACAACTGAGGAAGAACACTATCAAAGCTGCAACTTGGTCTTTTTCCCTGATCCTTAGACACCATCTTGCTATTTAGTCCAGGCTGGACTTGCATTTGTGGAGATCATCCTGCCCCCACCTCCATGTGTTGGGATTACTTCTTTGTGTCCAGCTACAAATCAGAATCCCAAGACTTTTTTATGCTGCAGCATAAACATTATCTACCTTATAGAATTACAAAGAAGTGACAGTGCCTAGGCCAGAAATAAGTACTAGGAAGCAACTGAAAACCAATGGAAAGGTTTCACTATTAAACCCTCAACTTAGACGGTCCGTACCTACATGCAGTGTACACACAAGCTTTTACAAATGTGTAGGGTGTATGGATACTTAAGACACACAGATACAGACAGACACAGACAGTCTCAGTCCTGCCCCCGCCCCGCCCCCCCCAAGAAAAAAGGAACTACCGAAAAGGAAAATGAAAGGTTTTGGAACCATTTAAACTTTTATTTGCCAAAGTTAAAGATTTGGATGACAAAATGAAGGATGTTTCTCAGGATGCACAGTAAGGAGAAAGTTGAAAGAAAACACATTAAAGACACCGTGGAACAGCCCAGTAAGTCTAGCTTGTAACTGTTCTGTAAGGAGAGGCAGAAGCAAAGAAAGGGGAGAAACATAATTTTTTAAAAAAAACCAACCCAAGAGGGGTTGGGGAGAAGCACTCAGTGGAACACTGTTCTCTGTACAAGCATGAGAGCCTGAGCACAAACCCCAGGACCCACACACAGCTGGATATGGCGGCAACTCCTGTAATCCCAGGTAGAAGAGGATGGCTCTGGAGTCACAGGTCAGCCTGCACAAAACACTGGGCTCTAGGTTCAGTGAGAGAAAAGTTAAGTGGAGAGCAACTGAGAAAGACACTCGAAGTGAGTAACCTTTGGTCATGCCATCAAAGTGTGCACTCATGCACTCACACACAAGTTCAACATACATACGTATACACAAATATAATAACAGACTGCTTCCCAGAGCTAAAATAAAAAATCTTTAGAAAGAAAACCTAGTAAAACAAACAACAACAACAAAACTCGTAACCCATGGTTGCCCAACCATGGTAACATATGTCTTTAATCCCAGCATTCAGGATGCAGAGGCAGGCAGATCTCTGAGTTTGAGGGCAATCTGGTCTACAGAGCAGAGTTCAAGGACAGCCAGGGCTACACAGAGAAACCCTGACTCAAACACATATACACACACACACACACACACACACACAAAATTAAATTAGAAGTGGGAGTTCTAATAATTCTAACTGAACAATTTAAAATATATTAAAATCTTTGCTAGCTTTTTTCCCTTTGAATAATAGGAGGAGGGTTTTCTTTAAAGATTTAACACCTTCAATAATTCAAGCAAGAGATAATCACAATTTGGACCATACTTGGCATTAATAAAGTAACATGTCATGAAATATACCAAGGTAAATAGTAAACAACGTTCATAAAGTCAGAAATTGTATAGAAATTTGTCACAAATTTTCAAGTCAGTAGTTGTTAAGAACATCAAACCGTACCATTCTACAAGCACAAAGAAGAATGTAATCCTTTAAAGAGTAAAGTTCATTCCCAGCGTCAGCTCTGAAAATATATTGCTACTGGCATCCAGCAGGTAAAACAGGACTGCCTCACCAAGTCTGCGACGTGTTTAGACCTCACAGAGCTGCACCACAAGCTGGCTGGCTAGGGCCAGCAGTGGCTACTTTAAAGGTGCTTTATTTTTAGCCACTGGCTACTTTCAATCTTAGTGACCCCCTACTTACTGTCTTCTGCGTTACACTGATGCTAATACACTGATGTTTTTTAGGACCTGGCTAGAATGGAAAAGCCAGTCAGCAGAGTAGAGAGATGTGTGACTGTGTCAAGTGGCCATCAGCCTCTTGTGGCTTTTGAACACTCCCTGACACATCATCTCTTCTGACTGTTGTGTGCAGCATTGGCTTTCCTGACCCTCAGGAACAGCCACTCTTTACTTTCTCTGCATACATTTATTTTTTTTTATCCTATCACTGATTTTAGTAGAAAATGCTGGTCTTACATTAGCAAGGAAAAAAAGCAAGTTTCTCTTCTGGGATTTATATCATTCAATCCGAGTGTGTCATAAAAAATGTTGAAGAGCAAAGAAGGATCTTCTCAGCATTAGTTTCCTGCTAGTGTTCTATTCATCTTAAACTAAATTTTAAATGAGTTAGAAGTGATCCTAGAAGCCAAAGGATCTCAAAGAAGGATGACCCCTAAAAATGCTTTTTTTTTTCCTTTAAAAAAAAAAAAAAGGATAGGATCTCACTACATTGCCCTAGGTGGTTTAGATCTCACTATATAGACCAAGCTGGCCTTGAAATCACAAAGCATCTTCCTCCTGAGTGCTGGGGTTAAAGTTTGCCATCATGCCTTAAAATATTAATTTCTGAATAGATTATATTGAAATGTTAAAAATGTAGGAAAAGTCCATTTATAACAAAACCTTATTTCTTTCCTGCCACTCTGCAAGAACAACAAAAGGCCAAATTCCTTCCTCAGGCTTCTGTGGATGAATGCAGGCGTCAGTACCACATAATAATCCTACAGGTTTTTAATTAACCCTCTCTGATTTGATTGCCAAGAGCATAATACTACACAATTACTCAAATGTTTGGTTTTATGCTTTGGAATTAGGAATGAGACAACTTAAGTTAAAAGCATCCAAAATCTAGCCTCAAGAATCCACCAAGCAGTGAGTCGTTCTGGGACCTCATAAATTTGAGTTGACTTTAAAATAAAACCACCAATGACATAACCGGAGTTTCTAAAGATCAACCATAAACAAATAAACAGTCAGATGAATTGGTCAAAGATGCCCCAAGGGGAGACTAGGGAGAAGGCTCAGTGAGTAAAGTAAGTGCTTACTGCACAAACACTAAGCACTCAGCACCCACAAAACAACTGAGCACGGTGCACAGCAAACCATATCGAAAGCTTCACTCCTTTCCCTGGATGGCTGCAACAGATAGATCCCGCGGGCTTGCTGGCCAATCAGCCGAGCTGAAACAGTGAAGTCCAGGTTGACTGAGAAATACTGTCTTAGAAAATATACAAGAGCAATGGAGAAAGACACTAACCTCTGGCCTTCACATATACCTGCATAAGTAAGCAGACCAAACAAATAAAGCAAGCCCAAAGGCACCTCACAGAACATACACGCACGCACGCACGCACGCACGCACACACATACTCTCATATGAAGATGACTAGGGTTACCAGAAAGCAGGTATGTTTGATAATGCCTGAGATACTTTTCACTGATATGACTGGCAAATTGTTTAAACAATAACAAGCAATGAACTAAAAAGAGTATTAGTGGGTATCACTGTTGGAATGTATATAATAATGTATTTTTGGAATATTGTTACAGCTAACACAATTTAAAGCAAGATTTTTAGTTCTAAAATGCTACTTACATTTTGAAAAAAAAAAATGCACGTCTCTCTATTCACATAAACAGCCTATGCAAAAGTGTCTTTTCCAAGGACAACTTAGGAAAAATTATACATGGCAAAGAACGTAAACTTTCAATGAAGGTGCAATGGTTAAACTACATCTATACAGTGGAAGACTATACAACAGTTTACACAGAAGAGGCAGAGTAACACATGGCAGCATGATATGAAAAACACTTCATGAGCCGAGCAGACACAGCAAATGTGGAAAATACATTCATAATGACTGTTTTCAAGGGGTGGGCCTCAGCAGTAAAATAACTGCCCAGAGTAAGTGAGGCCCTGGGTTCCATTCCGTAGTCCCCACTCCTAACGCAAATAAACAACAACCAACACAGAATTTGGTTGAAGGTTATATGTTAAAGCATATGAAAGGCAGGAGAACTCATTGCATAAAGTATAAACAAGTTTACAGAATCTTTTGAAAGATGATCATCATTTCAATTTTAAAAAGATGATATTTACACACTAAGTTCATAGTTAAAATTTTTAAATGTGCAAACAGGAATAGAGCGATGAGATTGTGCATGGTGTTCATATATTCAAATTATATGTGAGAAACTCATCATACTCGGTAGCCATACCAAACGTTACAACTATTCATTTTGACAGCCTACAGCTAGCTATACACATGCCTTTATTATTCAAAGTTTTAAGGTTTTTTTAAAAAAGGTATATTTTAACCCAACAAAAGCATTACTATTTTAAGAAAGATAATTTAGTTGGAAACTTTACAAGGGATCATTACTTTGAATGAAAAACAAAATCAATACATTCCTAAACTGTCTGAATGTATGTATTATTTGAAAAATAAAAACCAAGTAAACACAGCCAAAACACTTAGGTATAAAAAAATAAAATCAAATCTAGATATGGTGCAAAGCAAACGCAACATTTAGTTGCCTAAACATTTTTGCTGTTTTATCTTCCTAAGAAACTTGGAAAAGTATATGAGAAATTATTTAATTTTTTTACTTTAATTAATAAAGTATATCTAACTTATTTACATAAGGTCACATAAAGTAACATAAATTCTCAAAATCACTCATAACAATCTATAAAACAAAATTTATTATCACATTTCTATTTAAATGTAAATACTTTAAATGACTATTAATAACAGCTACTTGGTAAGTTTGAAACCTATTCCTAATATTGCCAAGAGGACCAACTCTCAGAGGGCAGAGGTCATAATCTAATCATAGGAAGACTAACACTATTAAGACTTAAAACCTACAAATCCAAGCAAGGAGTCCTTAAGAACCTAGACACACAGACACACACACGCGCGCACATACACACGAAAGGAGAAAAAGAAAACGGCAAAGCACTGGAGCACTGGAACACCTCACAGCCCGTCGGTACACATCTCTGAACCTGGTGTTACCGGAGCACCTCACAGCCCGTCGGTACCCATCTCTGAACCAGGTGTTACTATGAAACATCTCTAAGCATCTTAATAAAAGGCTCAAACACTTATGAAGGACAATAGCAGATGCACAACTGTGGCTCTTGATTCAGCCTAGTTTGCGCTCTGTGCCTGGACCTGGAACACACCTTCAGCAGCTCTTAGCTTCCTAATCTGTGAAATGGAAACACCAAATATCTGTGTAGTCACTGGTCATTTGTGCCTTTAGGAGCAATGTATAAAGTACATGAAAGTGCCTCTGAAAAGTACAAAACATTATCAAAATTGTCCTTACAAAAGCACCAACAAAGGCAATCTGTGATCAAGTTATGTCCTGTATAAATTTCTTAAAGGATGTTCACTAGAGACATTGACAAAACACAAGCATACTAATTAGTATAGTATTCATGGCAAGCCATTTTGCTTCTCTAAGTATTTTATTACCACAGAATTGAAATTCTGTCAAATACAACAAAAAAGATGTCAAGCCAGCTAATCAAACCTCCCTGCCTAAATCTGCCATTGCTCCAAAGGCCATATTCTCCCTCCAGAGCTTCGGTACACATTTCCTGACCCTTCCAGTACCCTTTCATGACCCAATACCAAAGACTGAAGAAGCTGTGCTTGGGTTGCAAGGTAAATTCTACCTTATGGTCGCCAGACCCCACACTGACACATCAAGTCAAAAAGACACCCCAAAATCCCATATACAGCAAAAATACACACAAACACATAAATGTCCTTCATTCTTAGGGGAAAAGATATCTCTTACATAGCAAAAGATTATCACCTTAAAACGAAGTGTATAACACAGCACAACAAGAAAAATAAATTATACTCACCATCTCCCATAGCCATTCAGATGGTCCAGGGAGCTCTCTCAAATCAAAAGGTCAAATATCACAGCAAAATAAGTGTAGCTTAGTGCCTGCGCCACTGGGCTCGGCCTGCAGCCTACAGGCACCGGGAGCACTGTGTGACCCAGGCCTCGCTGCAGCTCTGCACCGCAATAGCCAACAGCTGCTACTCCACTTCAAAATAAAAGTCTGGGGTCTTGCTGAAAACCCTCGTTTTTTTTTTTTGTTTTTTTTTTTTTTTAGCGGACCCTAGCAGGGCTTGATCAAAATTATTCTTTAGCTGCACATATGCTGTTAGATACGCGTTGTAATATTTCTCCTTGTAACGGATGCCTGAAATTTAATCTAAGAAAAGCTCTGGGAGCCAATAAATGTCATCCCACTCGGGGACTTTTAATGCAATCATCAAAACACAAGGCATGTGTTCAGCAATCATTTTCTGCTTCCCTAAAGATATCCAGTAATCAGTAGCAACCACATGATCTGATGGATTAGCTGGTTTGCACCTTTTAAAAAAGGTTATCATCCTTTGGTCATTACCTTTTAATATTTACAACAGAAGCCCAGCCCGCTTCAAGGGCACAAACAGGAATAGCCCAGTTTCCATGATTAACTGCTCTCATTATGCAGGAAGCATTCTGGCTGCCGTAAACAAATCACGTCAAAGACAGCCCATCAAAGGCAGCTCTGTGCACGGACAGTAGGGCCACACGGAACAAAGCTTGTTTCTGGTGGAGACAGAACTAGCTAGTGCGCAGCTGCAGGGGAGCTAAGCACCCTCTATCCAGGCTGCAGAGCCATCACTACATTATCAAGCTCTGAGAAGGCCTTGGGGCTCATGGCCACACAGAGATATGTTCTTAAATCAACCTAAGAAAAGAGCTTCTCTGCTCGCTACCAAAGAGCATGCAATGAAAATACGCAAAGCTAGATTGGAAGTTATGGTGCAGACTCGCATAAACCGAATACCATGGTAATGCTAAAGTCTAAGTCCTATGCTTTCCTTTCCTGTCAGCCTCTGAGGTAAGTCTCTTCCTGGCAACTGTCTCAGAGAACCTGGCAATTACTCTACTGTGATTATAACCAAACTGTATACAAGCACATCAGACAAAACAGTGTTTTCACAATGAAGGAAAAAGAAACAGTTGCAGCCAACAGCAAGGTTAGTGTTTACATCTCTGTCAGGGTACTAGGAGATTGTGTAGAAAGATCCATGACAACACCAGGTCCTGCCACAATCACAAAGCACCACAATGCAGTCTTCCTCTTGGGCTGGTGTTACTCCTTCCAGATACAATATGTTTACTTTTCATTCCATTTCCTTTCTAACAGTGAAGTTAATTCTTTTGTACTTAGGGACTCTGCCAATTTGCTTTTTTGTAACATGAAAATTAAAGTCCAGCTCCTTAAAATCCCCAGAAAAAATAAATGTGAATTTCTCACTATTTCCTAAACCAAATGATATATGTTCAAATCTGATGATATTATTTAGTGCTCTTGACTCTGCTCAACTAGTTCTTTTAAAACTAAAGTCAAAGAATTAAATCAGAGCTTCAGGCAAGAGCACTGCAATGACAATTATGAAAGAAACCAGCGGGCAGTGGTGGCGCACACCTTTAATCTCAGCACTAGGGAGGCAGAAGCAGGCGGATTTCTGAGTTCGAGGCCAGCCTGGTCTACAGAGTGAGTTCCAGGACAGCCAGGGCTACACAGAGAAACCCTGTCCCGAAAAACTAAAATATAAATAAATAAATAAAAAGAAAGAAAGAAAAAAACAAACAAACCAAAGGTACAGCCATACACCGGGACCCACAACAAGAGCAACAAAAACAGGCTTTCTCGAAACAGTCAAGCCAAGAAGACAGTGTTACTCCATGCCACCCCAGGTACATGTCCCTTTCTAGACCAAAACCTAGAGGTGCAGGTTCCTACCTCTAGGAACCTATCAGAAGTTCTCCTGACTTATGGGACACTTGCTGCATGGTTCTGCTCACTGGTTCAACACACAACAAACACTGTCTCCTCTCCCTGACTGGGCTCCAGGAAGCCCTGGTCTCTCTTTGTTCTTCAAATAATCAAGTCCTGCTAACCTCTGGGCTTTCATAGTCACTATTTCCTTCTAGCTAAAGTGGTTTTCTGACAATTATTCCTTGACTGGTCAACTGAAATATGACACTTCTTGAGAAGCTGACTTAACATCACTGAATTACTTATAATTTCAGTATCCTATGTTCTTCACATAATGACTGCGCAGACGATGACTGTATATCAAGGCCTCTGGCTTTCTTGCTTATATTTTTCATCACAAACACTCTAAGTCCTTATACTGCAAAACTCGCCGTTCCGTTATTGCAGTCTCAGACAGACACTGTTTGCCGTACAGTTCCTGGTCACAGACAACCGTGTGGAACAAACTAAAAATTCACGCTATCCCTGAAAAACCCAAGATAATGCCCCTTAGGTAGGGGCACATGTGAGACAGACGAGGCAGCATCTTTAAGGGGTCATCATCCAATTATGAAAATGACCCATTTCCCCACATCTTCACAGCGAGCATTTATTTTGTCCTAAAATGTTTCTGATCTCTCAGTAATTTTACTTTTTAAGTTTGAATATGTGATTAAAAAAAAAAAAAAACCAGCAAAGAGTGGAAAACTCTGTGGGACAAAAAAAAGTACAGAAATAAAAGCTGAATTAATTTTCACTAAATTACTTTTTTCTACAAACTATTGGTCTTCCTAGTGTGACCTATAAAAATATTTTCATTGCTCAATTAACAACTGTTTTAGTACTACTGGGGACTGAACGGACAGCTCTGTGTATAGGGGAATATTCTAAGCTCTAGCCCCAGCCCCCAGCTTGTATTTCCCAGACAAGCCCTGACCTTGAGTCCCTGCTCCCTCAGCCCCACAGGAGCTAAGATGGCAGCCTGCTCCCACCATTGGGGTATATATAAAATGGGCAGAGGTAAAATCTTTATACAAGTTTTAGATACAGATTTTAAAACAGAAGTGTTACTAGACAGATAAGTCGCTTGGGAAGAAAGACACACCTGAAAGCATGGGAGTGGGCTTCTCCAAGAGTCACCAACTAATACACACACAAACACACACAATTTATTCAAGTATCCTGAGTTAGAATAAAATGCACCATAATTTTTCTCATTAATATAAGTAGAAATATTTTCTTTTTATTTAATGATTTCCCACTTGGCAAATCCTTAGAGTCTTTAGGAAAAATGCAAATTTCACGACCAAGGAATACTTGTATCTTCCACACTGCTGACTGCTACCACACTATGTATGAGTGACACAGAACATAAGTCTACTACAGTGGTTCAAGGAAACACTAAAAGAGACCTGAAGTATTGACGGTGAAGGTGGAAAAACCAAGCAAGCAGGACATAGTCCGTGTATCAGAGTTAGAAACGAATGATTAGTGAGAAGGGAAAATCTAAGTCACGCTGCACCTTGTGGACAACTGACTGAAATGACTGGAACTGGGGAGGAGACACGTTAGGAAGAGCACATAGCCAGGGCTGGGCACATGTCTATAGCTCTAAAACGTGTGATGTTCAAGTCCAAGGTCATCCTCTTCTACAAAGAGCTAGAGGCTGGCCAGGGCCATGTGAAAAGCTATAAAGAATGGGGTTGGGGGGAGGCAGGGAAGTACAGGTAGGGAGGGGGAACTGGGAGGTACGAGGGGTTTCAGGGAGAACAAGAACACATGAAGCAGAACACAAACAGGGTTGTTTCTGGACATGATAAACCTGAAATCCAAATAGCAATGTCATCCAGACCACAGGCTTCCAAAAGCAAAATATGAAGAAGAGATGATGCGCTGGGCAGTGGTGGCACACACCTTTAATCCCAGCACTTAGGAGGCAGAAGCAGGTGGATTTCTAAGTTTGAGGCCAGCCTGGTCTACAGAGTGAGTTCCAGGACAGCCAGGGCTACACAGAGAAACCCTGTCTTGAAAAACCAAGAGAGAGAGAGAGAGAGAGAGACAGACAGACAGACAGACAGACAGAGGATGCTAGTCTTTGGCTTGGCCTAGACTAGGTCAGTGAGGGAGTGGGGAGTGGGAAGGGAAGAGGAAGGGGAAATAGAGAGACAGACTGAGGTTCATTCATTTATTTATTCATTTAAATTTATTTTTTATATTATGTGTATGTGTTCCTCAGTGGGGATTTACAAGTCCTGAAGAGGGCGTCAGATCCAGTCTAGAGTCTAGAACTTGAGTTACAGACAGTTTGTAAGCCACCTGATATGGGTGATGAGCATCGAATTCAGATCCTCTGGAAAAGTAGCAAGTAATCTTTAATTGCTAAGCCATTGCTAAGCCTTCTTTCCAGTCCCCACGTCCAGTTAACAAGTTTTCTTAACAAGTGTAAGTCGCCCTACAATTTATCAGTGAATTTAAAAAATGATTGAAATAAGAAAGTTTTTTGTTTATTTTTGAGATGAAGTTTTAGATAGCTCAGGATGATCTCATTGTGAACTCCAGGTTCTCTTGTTCCTACTCTGAAGTTCTTTTTTAAAATACAAATACAGGAGAGATGACGACTCAGTAGTTTTGAGCACTTGCTGCTCTTACAGAGGATCCCGGTTGTTTCCAGCACCCACATGGCAACTAAAGTTTCAGGGGCTCTGATGACCTTTTCCGACCTCTCTGGGCTGCACACGCATGTGGTACGCACATACATAGCCCCAAGAGTACTTCCCTGTTATACGCAAGGCTCTGAGTTTGAACCAGCACATGTACATGCAGGTGTACATACATGCACACTCGCCAGAGCATTCTCTCTCTCTGGCTCTCAATCCGTCATCAAAGCCTTCCGAGAGCATTAGTCCCCTCTCTGCTGCATTCAAGTCAAGTACTTAAACAACGGATATGAAACTGCCCTGCATACGGGCTTCTTTTAAACTGCCCTGCATACGGGCTTCTTTTAAACCATTGGTTCTTTCACCTGCTCATCAGAAAATGCTGCTCAGTAAAGAACCTCAACATCCTATGTACCCTATGGCGGGCAAGACCTTAGGAAGCCAACTGCTCCAACCTTCACATACCAAGGGAATGTGGGAAGAGAGGTGAGGGGAACTCACAAACACCTGGTAATTCTTATTTCACACAATCCACACTGACCCCGCTCAAGCAGAGATTCAACAGACTGCTACCAACCTAGAGATAACAATTCAGGGCAGCCCATTTTTAGACACTGAGGACCCGTATGTCATAGAGGATATGTGGCTGTCATGTGCATCACTGGAGGGAGTGCTGTTCAATGTACTCCTGTCCATACTCCATCTGAACCGGGTGTTCTCTGACCACCCAGGACATCGACCATCCTCATGCTTGTAGACGGCACAGCGCAGGCCCAGCAGGAGCCACCACTGTTCTGACACAGACTCCTCACTCGCATCAACCCTTCACCAAGAATTAGAGCTAAACAAATGGCATTTTGTGTCGCAGGATATTTGATCACACTGTGAACCTTGAGATTGTATTATTTACTGGAAAAATCTGTTTTTAGTTGTGGTGTGGCTCAACCTTAGCACACATCTTTAATCCAAGAGCTTTTTGTTTGAATATCATAAACAGGATTAAATAAAAGTCAACCATAGGTTAAGACTTGGAGCAAGCCAACCAGTTCACAGGAAGTGACTACCAGAATATTAAGAAAAAACATTGGGCAGGAGAGATGGCTCACACGTTAAGAGCACTGCACTGACTGCTCTTCTAGAGGTCCTGAGTTCAATTCCCAGCAACCACATGGTGGCTCACAACCATCTGTAATGGGATCTAATGCCCTCTTCTGGTGTGTCTGAAGACAACAAAAGTGTGCTCACATACATAAAATACATAAATCTTAAAAAAAAAAAGAAAAAAAAAGAAAAAAACATAGAGTAAGAGGTCAAGAGGACCAATAGAGAGATGCACAGGAAGTAGAACGGAGGGACACTCAGTTTGCAGGTTTTATGAGATGGTGTGAGAGGGGGCATTCCTGGTAGGGCATCCGCTGAGGGGGAAGTCAGCTGGGTACCTTCTCTACCTTTCTGAGGTAGCAGGCTTTCATCCCAGCATCTGGCTTCCGAGTCTTTATTGGTAAAATTGAACAATTGATATTTTGTTTAAAAAAACAAAACAAGACACCACCACCACAACAAAATACAGTCATCTCTCTATAATAATGGTATTGTTTCCAGGAATCTAAGGATGCTCAAGTCTTTCTTATATAAAAAGATGTATATTTGAGGTAACGTAGACGTGGCCTTAGTTATAAGCAAACAGTGTGGAACACACAAGGACGCTATTAAAACCCAAAGTTACAAAAGTTAACAACTCTTCCTTTTCCTGCTGTTCTGGTTTCTACAGACACCAACAAAGATAATGACTAGACCAGTTAGGACACCGTTCTTGGACACCTTCTATTCAAAGAAGAGATGTGAGAAACAGCTGTCTGAGTGAGAACTGGTAGCAAAGGAATCAACGTGTGCTTGGACCTAAGTTTAAATTAAGGTACACACAACCTTCGTAACACCAAATTGTCACCCCACCTGACTCTCTGCAATACCACCAGGCCTGACCTCAAGTGAACAGAGAGAAAAGGCCTAGATGATAGTTAACTGTTTTCCGGTTGTATGGCTTTAACTCCTCCAACGACATCACTCACTGTCACGCTAACACACTGTCTAATGTAAGCTCAAAAAAAAAAAAACCAATGTATCTTGAGTATATTCTTCTCAAATGTGGCTAATGAATACGTAGATGCTATTTGATAAGACTATAAACAACGTATCAGCATTATAAAAAAGAAAGGAATCACAAATCAAATGCCAAGGTATCTGTGGACACAGACACTAATTCCAAGCCTCCCTAAACTCAGTCTGCTTCAGCAGACAAAGATGACCACTGTGCACAATTCCTGTATTTCTTCATCAGTACGGTCTCTCAGACTCGGCACACTGGGGAAGAGGGCCAACTGCCCCACAGTGTCTACTACAGGCAGCACGATGAAATAATTACTCTGACTCTAAGAACACATTACACACACGGAACAAGCACAAAGACAAAAAGTAAGGCCAGCAACACTATCCCTTTACACTACAATCTCAATTTGAAATCTTCACGACTCCAGCCATTCAGAGAAGGTGCAGATCCAGGATAGAAGAGTTCACTGCTATACCTTAGCTAAGTTTACAAGCTACAAAAACAATGCTTTTGAAATCAGAGATGCAAATTTGGCTTGAAAACAAACAGTGTCTAACACTTTCCTAAGTCATCTCAGAAATGTTTCAGAGCTGGCAAACTTAATAATTCTTACCTTTGCAGATGTTCAAAATCATACCACCGGAATTCTGGACTTCATCAAATTTGGCAAGTATCATTTCTAATCTAGGAATAAAGAATAAATTGTTTTTACACAGAGATGAACAGAAACAACCTCCTTTACCACATCTCTTGGAAAAAAGATTCTAGGGCTTTGTCATATTATTTCTACAAGTGACTTAAAAAGAAGACACAAAACCCACTCTCTTCTCTCATGAGAAGTCAAATACAGACCTTTCTATGTATGGAGATATGCTGACAAAACAGACAACATTCATACAAAGCAATTCATCAAATTTATTTCTCCAAGTCTAGCAAAAACCTTTCTAGTTCCATGCTTGTAACAAGCCCACTCAGACACAGTTGAGAAGCTTGTGAAACTCCTCTAAGGAGATGAAAGGCAGACCTGAGCTGAAGAAGGGAGGAACTGCAGTGGCGCTGCTGGCACAGCTGCGGCTGAGGCTCTCCTGCATGGCCTGCCTCCCACAGCACCAAGTCCACTAACTTTCTACACTCTTTCCACGCTTCAACTAATACTTCAATAAATAAATAAATAAATAAATAAATAAATAAACCCACAAAGCACACATTTTCTTCCCTGTTTGTTCTGTTTTTTTGTTTGTTTGTTTTTTGTTTTTGAGACAGGGTTTCTCTGTGTAGTCCTGACTGTCCTGGAACTAACTCACTCTGTAGACCAGACTGGCCACAAGATCTCTCTGCCTCTGCCTCCTGAGTGCTGGGATTAAAGGCATGATCCACCACTGCCCAGCAAAACAAACATTTATTAGAAATAAAATGCATATTCATTACAGAATGAAATTAAACACAAGCAGGGAGGAAAAAAAATACCAACATATAGATGTGTCCTTACGTATACGTTAAATCACCTTCCGAGGGTTAAGTCTGAGTGCAATGTAAGTCAGCTATTGTACTACACTATTGAGGTGACGACAGCATACTCCCCAATCAGTCCGTTCAGAACAGAGGTGGTCATTGTAAGCACGACAGTACTTGATGTGTGCTTGGTACAATTTGTGTCCACAAATGTGGAGCTACAGACATGGAGTCAAAGTGTGCTGTCATCAAGAAGATCTTAGCTGAAAACAGAAACGTCTTTATTAACTTCTTTGTTCGGTATGTATGTTATAGACAATTTTAACTTTCATATTCAACTTGCAATATTTACATCATAATCTCCTAGACAATCTTTGGGACTCTCTCCAAGAAAAGTAAATGCAAGATTCTAACCTCAAACTGCTATGTTTACAGAGAGAGGAACAGAAGAGAAAGAAATGGAACAGGGAACAACAAAGCTCCTTTTCTGGAGGTAGCAGGAGCAATCCCATCAGACACAGCAGCAACCATGCTTCCAGATGACCCACATCCAAACAGTGATTCCTGTAATTTTGTATTACAGAGCATGCTGAGAACTTTCTAGCCCACCGCTCTATGACCTACTGCCAAGTTCATGATATAGTTGGGAAAGGAAGAGAACCATGGTCCCATGGGTTTTAACTGCCAAATGTTTATCTCTGGCTTACTTTTACATTTCTTTCATAATTTTCTTTCCTAAAACACTGGTGAAGTCTTGATCCACATCTTGCCATTTCTTACTTATAAAGTGTGCCTATAGAAAATGTTGAAAATGCCAATACCTATTTTAAGAAACAACTAAATATATTTCACGGACAACACTAACTGGACTTGTGGTTTTGGTTTTTTAGGGAGGGCACAAGGGTGGGAGGGTGGACCTGGGAGGAATGGGAAGCAAGTGTGACTGGGGTACACTGTGTGAAATTCCCAAATAATTGGTAAAAATATTACGTACGGGGCTGGAGAGATGGCTCAGCAGTTAAGAGCACTGACTGCTCTTCTGGAGGTCCTGAGTTCAATTCCCAGCAACCACATGGTGGCTCACAACCATCTGTGATGGGATCTGATGCCCTCTTCTGGTGTGTCTGAAGACAGCTACAGTGTGCTCATGTAAATAAAATGAATAAATTAAAAAAAAAAAAAAAAAGGAAAATATTACGTAGGGAAAAATTAAAAAAGAAGGGAAGGGAAGAGTTGGAAGGGTCTAAAGAGATGGCTCAGCAGTTAAGAACATTGGGGACTCTTCCAGAGGGCCCTTGACTGATTCCTAGCACCAATATGGCATTCACAGTCAGCTGTAACTCAGTCCCAGGGTATCCAATGTCGTCTTCTGGCCTTCACAAATACTGTAATCTACACGGTGCAAAGGCATACATGCAGGCAAAACACCCAAGCATATAAAATAAAAGGAAAAGAAAAACATATAATTTAGCTAAAAAAACAAACAAACAAAAAAAAAAAACCTTAATAAGCAATTTCTAAACCTTAGCCTCACCTCCAACCCCAACAGATCAACAAGTACAATCTAATGTATCTGCAGAGGAAAGACCCCAGTCACTTCATCTACAACTCAAAACCTGCCACAGGAGCCTGGCAGTGGTGGTGCATGCCTTTAATCCCAGCACTCGGGAGGCAGAGACAGGCGGATTCTGAGTTCGAGCCTAGCCTGGTTTACAGAGTGAGTTCCAGGACAGCCAGGGCTATACAGAGAAACCCTGTCTCAAATAAATAAATAAATAAAATAAAAAAACCTGCCATGGGGTTGAGCAGACACTAACTTAGGGAAGGTGTGGGCATGAGATGCAAGGGTGCACTTGTCCTGGCTGGTTTTGTGTGTCAACTTGACACAAGCTGGAGTTATCACAGAGAAAAGAGCTTCAGTTGAGAAAATGCCTCCATGAGATCCAGCTGTAAGGCATTTTCTCAATTAGTGATCAAGGGGGGAGGGCCCCTTGTGGGTGGTGCCACCCCTGGGCTGATAGTCTTGGGTTCTATAAGAGAGCAGGCTGAGAAAGTCAGGGAAGCAAGCCAGGAAGTAACATCCCTCCATGGCCCCTGCATCAGCTCCTGCTTCCTGACCTGCTTGAGTTCCAGCCCTGACTTCCTCTGGTGATGAACAGCAATGTGGAAGTGTAAGCTCAATAAACCCTTTCCTCCCCAACTTGCTTCTTGGTCATGATGTTTGTGCAGGAATAGAAACCCTAACTAAGACAGCACTGGAACAGGAAGCCAACTCCTCAGAAGCAGCCCAGTCAGGCCAAAGTCAGAAAGGAAAGGATTAAGAACAGCTTTCTGAGGGCAGTGCAGTAGATGGCTGTCAGAAACG
The DNA here is from genome assembly GCA_019843965.1 of Rhynchomys soricoides. Classification (NCBI taxonomy): domain Eukaryota; kingdom Metazoa; phylum Chordata; class Mammalia; order Rodentia; family Muridae; genus Rhynchomys; species Rhynchomys soricoides. The sequence goes on from JADRCH010000034.1 coordinate 5,693,594, forward strand.
TGAAGAAAGAAAAAGACAAAAGCCCAAGACCAACACTCTTCTAAAAGTTAGGAAAATGGGAATAGGAAATTTAGGACAAAAAGCTTGATGGCGGGTGCATGCCTGTAATCTTGGACTTGAGAGGCAGAAAGCAGAAGTAGGTGCTGAAAAGGCAAAATTCAGATATCAGTGAGTTCAAAACCAATCTAGGCAGAAGAACCTGTCTTCAATAAACAACAAACAAAGTTTGTTTGTTTCAGAAGAGAAAGGGGCTTGCTCGGGATTAAAGTGAGGCAATAAACACGGAGCAAGGAAGGGGGGCATAAGCAGCACCACCAGGAAGCAGCAGCTGAGACAGCTGGATCGGAACAAGCATCCGAGAAGCCCGGAGAGCAGAGCGAAGGGGGAAAGGTAGGCCCAGGCTAGGCTGGGAAAAGAGCTTGCTTTACGTGCATCTGCATCGTGCTGCAAGCTGAACTTTCCTGCTATGCTCTCCCACTCTCTCCTTGGCCTCCCTCCCTCCCAATCACTCTTCTTCAGCATCCTTCACAGGAAACCACACTTCCTGTGAATTTACTTCCTTGGTATTTATTTAAAAATATTTAATCTCCAATTCAAAACGCTATCAAAGATAAACTTCATAGCAAATGCAAGCACATCATTAGTTCCCACATAGACTTTATTCAAGACTCCAACCCCCATCATTAAGCTTCAAACTCATATTTTAGAAATGTGTTCTAAAATGTGTTCTAGAAATGGCTGGCCTGCCACTCCATATACAGACCAGGCTGGCCTCACACTCAAACCCCAGTCGCCTCTGCCTTCTGGATGCTGAAATGAAAGGCACGGTTACTCGTAACAGAACCTTTACATACATAGTCTGAAGAAAAAGGAAACAAAAAGTGGAAAGGCTCTAGATCATTTTAAATAATTGTGTGTGTGGTGAGATGAACAAATTAAACGGAAGAAACCCACAACGAAGACGGGGGTGTCCAAAGAACAGAGCACATCGGGAGCCCAGAGAAACTCTAGGAAGGTCCAGATTTAAAGGCTAAGAAGGGCGGAAATGGCAAAGCAGGTACCGTACGTGCAGTCCTAGGTCCCCGGGTAAGAATGAATATTAAAGTTAGGTGTTCAGAGCACATCTTAGGCAACACTGAGACAAACTCCAAATATCATATACTGCATTGCTTTGAAGTGTTTCTATCAAAGCTGGGGTGTAGCTCAGGAGTAGAATACCTGTGTCGCATGTGTGAGACCTTGGGATTTATCACCAGTACCACAGTGAAAGAAAATTAAATGTACAACTCAGTAGTTTATGGAATATTCCCTGAGTAGTACACGATTGTTACAGTTTTTACATTCTTCTCATCTCAGTGATCAGCCACACACCGTAAGCAGTAGCTGTTCTCCATTTTCCCACTTCTCCCCAGTCCTAGGCAATCTTTAATCCATTCCCCGTTGCTGTAGACCATGCATGACTTCTGAGTTACCATATCAGGTCATTTTATTCAAACAGAATCATAGAATGAGGTACTTTTAATGACCGGGTTCTTAATATTCCACTGCAAGGATATGCTCCATTTGAATATCCACTCATTAGCAGACAGATGTGTGGGCAAGAGGTATTTCCATGGTTTGGTGACTATGACCACTGCAGTCAGGACCGCTTACATAGAGGTCTTTGTAGAGATGCGTTTGTCTATCCTTTGCTTGTACAGCTATGAATGGAACCGCTGGGTCATGTTATGGCTCTATGATTGACATTCTGAAAAGTTATAAACTCTTCTCCCACACATTGTAAACTTCCTGCTCCTCTGGCTGTTACTAAAATCTTTCTGCCCCTCTTCAGCAGTATTCCCTGAGCCGTAGGTCTAAGAGTCGCTTTGTAGATATATTTTTCCACTGGGACAGAGCTCCACAACTCTGCATTTTGATTAGTTATGGTTTTCTGCAATAGTCTCTGACTGTTGCAAAGAGAAGTTTCTTTGATGATGGGTGAGGACTACATTCATCTGTGAGTATAAGGACGATTATTTGGAATGTAGTCAGATTATGCTGGTTTAGTAAAGTGGTAGTTATAGGTTCTTCCCCAAGATCCATGACTTCACTAGCTGTGAGAGGTTGGCTAGGTTTCTGATAGCAGGCACAATTTTCCTCTTGTGAGTGGGTTTTAAGTTCAATTAGAGAGCTGTTTGTTACTGTCAAGGAATGCATGGCACGACTGAATCCTTAGGGTTTTTGTGTCCTTCTGCTCATGGTTGTGGTTCATAGACATCCTAGCTGGGTAGGACTGTTGGTTGGTTCCCTCCTTTGAAAGCCGTGTGGTGCCTTGTGGTACCATGAAAGCTACTCCTCAGGGAGGGAGCTTTCAGATGAGGTCCGGTGAGGGGTCTTTCTGGGCCTGGAGTCTGACTGTGTTGTGTACTCAGTAATAGGGGCTTACTTTCCACCTTTAGGGGCAAAACAAGGGCAACAGCAATATCCTGTCATGTTTCAGGGGTTTCTTGGACAACCCTGCCCATAATTCAAAAGAAGGCTTGCATGCCTGGTGTTGGGAGTCTCCATTGGCTCTTAGACTTAAACTATGTATGCATATTCTTACGGACTTAGCACATAATACAGGCTTTTTCAGATAGAGATTGCTAATACCCCACACACTTTCTCCCACTGAGAGCACTTGTAGCCTGCTGCTCCCTTCACTGCTGCTCCACTCCCTTTTTACTTTGCTGTTTTCTGCAGGTACTCCAGGATATGTGAGCATGCTTAAAATTTTGCAGTTAGGAAATTATGATGAGAGAGAACATGCGTTTCTGTGTCTGGGTTACCTCACTCAATATGATCTTTAAGTTCCATCTGCTTACCAGCAAAACTCGTAATTTCGTATTTCTTTACAGCTGAGTAGTAGTATTCCAGAGGGTATATGTATCCCATTTGTCAACGGAAAGATATTCAGATTGTTTCAATCTCTTAACTACTGTGAATACAGCAGCAATGAATGAACATGGCTGAGCAGTTATCTATGTAGTATGATGTCGCGTCCTTGTAGGCAAATGTCCAGGAGTGTGATAGTTGGGTAATATGGTAGATTTACTTTTAACTTTCTGAGAATTCTATTCACTGATTCCACACTGGCTGCCCCAATTTGCAATCCCACCAACAACAAATAAGATTTCCCTTTAGTGCCACTGCTTCCTCACCCCTCCAGCATCTGTGGGTGGATGTTCCACAGATCTTTGCCGGTCTGACTAGGGTAAGATAAAATCTCAGCTATTTTGAGTGCATTTCTCTAGTAACTAAGGTTGATAGACATTTGAGATATTCCTTAGCCTTTTGTTTCCATCTTTTGAGAAGCCCTACTGAAGTCGATGGGTCATTTGTTTGCTTGTTTTGACTCACTGCTTTTTGAGTTCTTTATATATTCTGGATATTAATATTCTGTCAGATTTAAAACTGGCAACAATTCTCTCCCATTCTGGGGGCTCCCTCTTCACCCAATTAACTGGGTTTTTTAAATTAATTATTTTATGTATGTGAGTACACTGTAGCTGTCTTCAGACACACCAGAAAAGGGCATTGGTATCAATGTAGATGGCTGTGAGTCACCATGCTGGGATTTGAACTCAGTACCTCTGGAAGAGCAGTCAGTGCTCTTAACTGCTGAGCCATCTCTCCAGCCCCAATTAATTGTTTTTTAGCTGCACAGAAGTGTTTTACTTTTGTGAAGTCCCACTTGTCAACTGCTGGCCTTAATTTGGGGCACGTGGAATCCTATTCAGAAGACCCTTCCTGCCCTATATCCTGCTGTTTTCTTCTGGCAGGTTTAGTGTTTCAGGTTTCACATTCAGGTCTTTGATCCATTTGGAGCTGGTTTCTGTACAAAGTGATAGATATAGGTTGAATTTCATTCTCCTGCAGTTCTCTAAGCATCACTCATTGAAGACGCTTTTGTTTTCACTGTTTCTGTTTCTGGCATCCCTCTCAACTATTAAATGGCTGGAGCTGCAGGTACTAGGTGTGTAGCTCTGAGTCTGTCCCACTGTTTACCTATCTGTTGCTTCGGCTCTCTAGCACATGTTTGGATCTAGAATGGTAATCTCTCCTGCAGTAGCTACTATTTTTTGTTTGTTTGTTTCCTCAGGATTGTTTAGGCTATCCAGGGTCTTTTGTGGTTCCATATGAATTTTAGGATATCTTTTTCTATTTTTGTAATAATCGAGATTGGTATTTTACTGAGTTGCATGGACTCTGTAATAGCTTTTGGTAAATAGTCTTTTTCATAGTATTAATTCTACGAATCCATGAGCATGGGATGGCCTTCCATCATCTACCGTCTTTTTCTATGTCTTTCTTCAGGGGTCTAAAGCTTTCATTGTAGAGTTCCTTCACTCCCTTGGTTATGTCTACTTCTAAGATATTTTATATTTTGAGACTACTGTGACTAGGAGTATGTCACAAGACCTTTTTCTCTGTGTTTGCTGTTGGTATAAAGAAAAATTATTAAGGTATACAAAAAAGTTACTGCTTTGTATAAGCTGATTCTATATGCTGCAACATTGCTAAATTTGTTTGTCACTGATAGATCAAATTATTAACATTTTCTTTTGGAGCATATGATTTGGTTTCAAGTATTTAAAGCCTGTCTAGTAATTTCTAAGTGTCTTATCACTTTAGCTCCTCTGATTTTTTTTTTTTTTTAATTACTCTTGAGTATGCTGTGAAGGGGAGGAAACTCTGCATGTGGATATCGGAAATATCCAGTAAGCACCCCTTGCTGTTCTGCATGTTCTTAGCCCAGCTGACATGTATGTATCAATGACCCATAGGAATAGGGTCTACTCCGGACTCTCAGCTATGTTTCAGTGAGCCATGCGTAACACTGTGCAGTGCTCCACTAGTACACTGCCCTCAGCACACATCTTCTCAAGGAGAACATCTCTTTAAATTATTTTAAAACTATTATTTAACTGTTCTTCAGTTGCTTGAAATAAAGAATGGCTTTATTACAGATATGAGTATTATAAAATGTAACTTTAGACTTAGAGAGCGCCATCCAACATGAAATTTGGAAATCACAGAGAACAGCAGGAAAATTCAAAGTTAGAATGGAGCCACGAGTATTAAATGAGTTGTTAGCATAAAGCCAGTTCTTGACATTAACTATTAAAAAAGAAAAAGGGAAACTGGCATAGTGAAAGAGAAAAAAGAGGGTAAATAAAAATGTCATATTTTAGCCTGTTGAAGTTTGATTTTTTTTATATGTTTCCAGTATCTTAAGGATTCAAATCACTATTAATAAAACAAGTTTGGGGCTGGAGAGATAGCTCAGTGGTTTAGAGCACTGGCTGATCTTCCAGAGGATCTGGGTTCAATTCCCAGCACCCACATAGCAGCTCACAACCATCTGTAACTGTCCAGTTTTGGGGGTATCTGACACCCTCACACCAATGAACATAAAGCTTTTTTTTTTTCAGAAAAGTTTAAATGCCAAAAAAAGAATAGAAATTATCCTTCACACAGGAAAAAATCAAAGTGTCAGTAGCCACTTGGTACGAGAAGCTCACACAAAGGTCACTTGATTCCTCCTATGTGCAAATGAAGCATCATCAGAAGGAATAACACAGCGCAGTGCATTAGTGAGCAGACTGGGAGTCAGGAAGGGGCAGGGGCAGCTCTTCACCAAGCTCCCATTGCTTCTTAGGGCATGACTATCCACCGAGAGCATAAAAGAACACTGAATAAGGGGGAGGAGGAGGCTCTGCAGTAATACAGGCCAAGGTGGGTACAGAAATCTCCATTTCTGCTGGGCATGGTGGCACATGACTGGAATCCCAGCACTCAGGAGGCTGAAGCAGAAGGATTACATGAGCTCCAGGCTTGAGCTACAGCATGAGGCAGGGTTTCAAACAAAAGCCCAGAGTTTCCTCCATCCATATAGGAAGTGTCCAAGAACTACATGGTAATGAAAAATGTCAGGCGAACAGAAGTACCCCCACGAGCTGCTTATACAATTACTGAGTAGACTGAGCCACCCCACCCTTGGACATGCATATTTATTGCTGCTGCTGAATTATTTGTAACAAATAAGAATGGAAACTCTTAGATGCCTATCATTAGGCATTCATTAGATGAATGGACAGAACTTTGGTATATACACACCAGAAGTTTATACACATATAAATTAAAAAAACTGTGACATTTACATGAACATGGATGGAACTGAAAGCCAATACATTAAGTAAGATAAGCAAGATGCAGAAAGACAACTACTGTATTTTCTCTCATGTGCCTGGGTATGCCAGTGTATGCATGTATGTATGTGGTGTATATATGGGAATATATTTATTTGTATTTAAAATGTATGTGGAAGTCATGAAACCAGAAAGATGACCACGAGACAGGATCTTAAGGCCGTGGAAGGGGGCAACAGATTATAACAAAAAAGCAAAGGGGACTGGACTATCTAGGGGAAGGAATGGAAGCACAAGCTGTGAGCAGGAGCGTGTGGAGTGAGTGAGGAGCAGAAATGTTCACAAATGCAGGATAATGACACAGATAGGAAAGAGCCATAAAAGAATGTCCTACTTTGTATGCTAACCTAAAAAATTAAAAAACCAGCAAGAAAAACCCAGTAAGATGGTTCACCCGGAAAAGGCTGCCCAGCCTGGTCACCTCAGCTCTAGCCCTAGAAATCATGTATAAAGGTGAGACAACTGAGTCCTACAAGCTGCCCTGATCTCTCCATGCAAACAGTGCTTTGCCCACACTCACATGTGATCACGTTTTAAACTAACAAAATAGCCATGTACATAAAAAACAAACAAAAAACCCACTGGCAGGAAAAGAAAAGTTCCTGTCACAGAGTATAAGATAAATGAAACCTTATGTAGGTAAGGAAGCTTGTATCTCCAACACAGAAAGACTTCCCCCAAGTCCTATTTCTGAAGACACATTGGGGCTGGCCAGCTTATTAGTAGTTAGATGTGCTTACTGCTTGTAGTGGCTATTCCTGATTGTCAACTTGACTAAATCTGGAGTAAACTACAATTCAGAATTAGAAAGTTCACCTGTGATCTAGATCTTGAGGCTAGAAGACACAGGTTTCTGACCTGAATCTTGACATGGAGATCTTAAGGCATAGTGGCCATGAAAAGCTTAGGCCCAGGCAAAGTAGTACATGCCTTTAATCCCAGGAGACTGGGGCAAGAATATCTCTGAGTTCAAGGTCAGCCTGGGGCAAAGCAAGTCACAGATCCAGGCATGGTGGTACACATCTTTAATCTGGGCCACACCTTCTGCTGGAGATCTACCTAAGGACATTGGAAGAAGGAAGATTCTCTCTTCTTCACCTGCGCACCTTGTGGGACTGAGCAACTGCAAGACCCTTGGACTTACCTTCCATTCACAGCTGCCGCTGACCATTGTTGAGGAGTTGGACTACAGACTGTAAGTCATTAACAAATTCCCTTACTGTATAGAGACTACCTGTAAGTTCTGTGACTCTAGAGAACCCCGACTAATACAGAAGTTGGTAGCAGGGACTAGGGTATTGCTGTAATAGGCCTGACCATGATTTTGTTTGGAAGAATGTAGATTTTGGGGCTTTGGATTTGGAAAGCTGTGGGATGCTTTAAATGGGGCTTAATGGGCCATCCTGGTAGGAATGTGGAAGACTATGATACTGAGAGTGGTTTGAACAGTGCGGACCTGGCCCAAGAGGGTTCAGAGGAGAATTTCATTGTGTGGCTTAGAGACTGCTTTTGTTGTATTTTGGTGAAGAATGTGGCTACTTTTTGCCCTTGTCTGAAGAGTCTGACTAACATTAAGGTGAAGAGACTCAGATTAATTACATTGACAAAGGAAGTCTCAGAAACACCCATCATAGACTTTGTTCTCTGGTTAAGTCTCATGAAGAGCATTTTAAACAAGCATAGCAAGCTGAGAAAGGAAAAATATAAAATATATGGTCTGAGTATTAAAGGGGCACCAGGAATTAAAGTAGAGCGGAGTTCAGTGTTCAAGGTTATTAAATTGAATTAAGTCAGAAGTGACCCCACCCAGCTAAATTTAGGTCCAGGCAGGGTAGGAAAAGCTGGAGGCCAAGACAAGTAGAAGTCTTAGTTCAAGGCCAGCCTAGAACAAAGCAAGTTCTAGTTGAATAAAATCCAGGCTTGGTGGACCACACCTTTAATTCCAGTGCTTAGGACATAGCCTTGCAGATCTCTGAGTTTAAAGTCAATCTACAGAGCAAGTTCCAGGAAAGCCAAGCTTAGGCGAAAAGGGAGTCAGAAAATAATGCCAGTAAAAGAATAAGGGGGCGGGTCGTGTTCCAGGCCCAGTAAGCAGCAGTTTCAGCCATGTGACTCTGGCTTTTGAGTGAAAAATAGAAAGGACTACTGTGACTATTGATGCTGGTTAGCTGGAGCCAAGAAATTAGTGGTGATTAGGAAGAGACCAGCATCACTGAGGTGACATCTTCTGGGAAGTGTTTTCTGAGAGCACAAAGAAGCTGTGTTCCAGAGATTTCCAAGGTTGTACCTCGTGCTGCAGCTGTCCTTGGTGATGTGTAAGAGTCACCCAGGTGGTACTGATTTTGAAGGCCTGAAGGAGTCATGAAGAGCAGCTGAGGCTCGGCACTGTGAGAGGCCATGGAAGGCCATTGGTGAAGCCTAGCTGCAGCAGTACCATGGAATGATCACCATGAACAGCAGCAGCAGTGGATTGGATCAACCTGAATTTAGAGTGCTACAGAGGGCAGAGCTGGAGAAGTGACAACAGCACCCAAAAGTTCCTGCATGGATCCCAGACATCGAAACAAGAAGCTGTAAAACTGAGATGCCTTGGAGACTCCAAACAGTCTGAGATGCCAAAGTCGTGGGCTATCTGCTGAGGAAAGCTTGTTTGTTGCAGTCAACAACCAAGAAAAGTGAGTTGGAGATCTACAGACTGATATGCTATCTCATGGAGATGCAGAGTTTGGAGACCTTGAATTTTGGACTTTTAACAATGTTGAGACGGCTATAAACTATGGGGACTCTGGAAGTTGGACCAAATGTATTTTGCATTATGCTATGTTTAGGTAGGGCCCACATAGACTCATGTTTGAACAAGTCTTTGGGGGGGGGGTAGTGGAAAGTGATGGTTTGTATATGCCTGGCCCAGGGAGTGGCCCTATTAGGATGTGTGGCCTTGTTGGAGTAGGTGTGTCACTGGGTGTGGGCTTAAGACCCTTCCTAGCTGCCAGGAATTCAGTGTTCCATTAGCAGTCTTCAGATGAAGATGTAGAACTCTCAGCTTCCCCAGAAGCATGCCTGCCTAGATGCTGCCATGTCCCTGCCTTGATAATACTGGACTGAACCTGTAAGCCAGCCCCAATTAAATGTTGTCTTTTATAAGACTTACGTTGGTCATGGTATCTGTTCACAGCAGTAAAACCCTAACTAAGACACTGCTCTTCCAGACTACCTACCTGGCTTCAGTTCTTAGCACCTACTTGGTTATGATAACTTAACTCCAGAGTCTGTAACTCCAGATCCATGATACAGACACAGCACATGGCATATATTCACATAGACAAACATAAATAAAAATAAAAAATAATTAAAGAAAACAGATAATCCAGACTAACAAATGGACAAGAGACTTGAAAAGAACTTTTGTGAAGAATATATTCCACTGTCATGGTAGCACACACCTGTCAGCCTAGAACTCAGGAGACTAGGGCATATTTGTGTATATATGTTTATATTTGTTTTCATGTTATGTTTATATATTATAGCTAGTATATATTATGTAGGAATAGTCAAAAGCCAACCTGGTCCATATATAAGAAACCCTTGTTTCAAAAACTAGCCCCTTTCCCACCCCAAAGTAAACATTTTAAAAAGAGCCAAATGGCAAAAAAAAAAAAAAAATTGAAAGAACACTCCTCTTTATTGAAATCAGAAAAAAATTATATTATGTCCACAATGAAGCCAGGATATATTACCAGCAGAAACCGAGAGTCAGTAATAAGACTAACAATATAAACCACTGGTGAAAGCGCAAACAACTGACAGCCACAAACAATATGAGTAGAAAATGAATGGCTACAACATGGGCTCTAGGGAAAAAAATGTTAGCAGCCATTAAGACAATCTGCAACAACAACAGAGAGTCACTTTGCCCAGCCCACCATTACACTTAAAATGCTCAACTGACTTTTAGTTCTGACTCTATATACTTAGAGGTAGAAAGATGGCTTAGTGGCCTGCCCTTAGACTGCAGGTGTGGCTGCTGTGTCACATGTACATCAATAGGTGGCAGAAAGGAGAGAGGCTATACCTACACGCAGTGTTCAGATCTATGAACATCTGAATTTATTAGATTAATTTTTAAAAGGAGTCTGAGACAATGACAACCAGTCCTATGCTATGGGGCTGGACAGAGAGCTAGTCTGAAACAACCATCAATCAGTCCGGTACCAGGCAGGCCCAGACTTGCTCCCAGTACAAGGAGCAAACTGGAGAGTAGAAGAATCCTGGAACAAGAGCCCAGGCAGGAGTGAGCCTGAGACAAATGACTTTCAAAAGGGACAACTCGGGCTGGCTGGGCCAAGATAACCACTGGTCTGGAATGGGGGCCCAAGATGACCTCTGCTGGCACCATAATACACAAACAGGGCATAGCACTCCTGAGATGAGCCCAGACACTCAGAGACCCTGAGTGCCACTAAGAGGAGCAAGTAAATGATAGAGAAAGAGAAACAGAGGCTCTGGGTACAATGAAGAGAGTCAAAACTGGAGACTCGAGAGTAGTAAGGAACAGCCTGATGTGAGTAGCCAGTGATGCCAACTGGGACCATAGTGGGGTCCTGGCCTGTGCTACTACTGGGGGCCACTTCTGGATCCATGGCCCTGCAACTGTAGGGTTCTGTTACCACCAAAGGCCAGGCAGCAGATCCTGTTCTGGGCTGCCACCTAGGGACATGTTAATGTCTGAAAGCTGTTCAGAACTGGCCCCACTCCGCACTTGGGCATCATGGGAAAGGTGGCCCCTGGGGCATGGGAGCAGAGAGCTGACCCCACCCCTTGCCAGATGCAGTACATAGAGCAGGACTTACACATTGCAGGAGTTGCAAGTGGGCTGGCCCCAAAAATATGAACACTAGAGGGGGAACTTGTGTACTGCCCCCCACAAACCCTTGCCACCTGCTGTAGGTAGAAGAGCTGGCTCCAAGGTCATCAGAGAGGAAGAGTTGGCCCTGCCCCTCACCTGGGCGTAGAGCTGACCCTGGATTGTGGGGGTTATGAGTGAGCTGGCCGCAGGGTGTGAATGTTGAAGAGCTGGCCCTGCCTCTTGACTGAGTGGTGGCGTGGATTAAAGAGAGATGGCCTCCCTACCTCCTTCATCCCTCACCATCTGTGGTAGGCAGGAGAGCTGGCCACAGGGTCAGGAGAGTGGTAGAACTGGCCCTGGTTGGGGGCTGGTGGTGAGCCTGCCCTGGGGGTGTGAGCTGACTAGCTCTGATACCTCTCAGGTCCAGATCCAGGGCTCTGAATTGGCCCACCCCAAAATCTACCCTATCGATGAACTGTTGGAGAGCATAAAGGGGCTAGTTCTACAGATCCCAAAACTATAGGATCTCCATGACACAGGGCAAAGTCAGAGGTCTGTATCAGACCAACAAGTCAGTGCAATGAACACTTGCCAGCAAAGAAGTGTGGACAAAAGGGGCACACTGTGGGACACACACTACAGCTTCCACATTGAGATTTGTTTCCTCTGTCGTGGGGAGGTTGCAAGGGTTGGGTACAAGGGGAGGTGATGAGTGGGACTGGAATGCATGAGTGGACAAACACGGTGCTTGTAAGATGACCCGAAGACTTTCCCAAGTAGTCCTCGGACCTCCACACATGTACAGGGTCACTCAAAGCCCAAATAAAATGCAACTTTAAAAAGTATAAACTCTTAAGAAAAAGGAGCCTACCAAAAGCCTACAACTAACATCATTCTTTTTTATTCTTTTTTTTTTTTTTTTGAGACAGGGTCTCACTAGCCTCAAACTAGCAGAGATCCACCTGCCTCTGCCTTTCAAGTGCTGGGCTTAAAGGCGTGCACTACCGCTTAGCAACTAACCTTAATCCTTTTTTTTAAATTGGATATTTTCTTTATTTATATTTCAAATGTTATCCTCTTTCCTGCCCCCCCCAAAGCCCCTATCCCATTCCCCTTCCCCCTGCTTCTATGAAGGTGTCCCCCCACCCACCTACCTACTCCCACCTCCCCACTCTCGAATTCCCCTACACTGGGGCATCCATCAAGCCTTGTGTACTCCTTGGTTGGTGGCTTAGTCCCTGGGAGCTCTAGGGGGTCTGGTTGACTGATATTGTTGGGCATACACCCAAAAGATTCTCTAACATATAACAAAGACACATGCTCCACTATGTTCATAGCAGCCTTATTTATAATAGCCAGAAGCTGGAAAGAACCCAGATGTCCCTCCACAGAGGAATGGATACAAAATATGTGGTACATTTACACAATGGAGTACTACTCAGCTATTAAAAACACTGTCTTCATAGAATTCTTAGGCAAATGGATGGAATTAGAAAATATCATCCTGAGCGAGGTAACCCAATCACAAAAGAACACACATGGTATGCACTCACTGATAAGTGGATATTAGCCCAAAAGCCTGGAATAACCAAGATACAAGTCACAGACCATATGAAACTAACCTCAATTTTGATGTTAAGAGACTAGAGTCATTCTAAGATCAGAACAAGGCAAGAATGTACCCCATTCTACTCTTTCTCGACAGCACATAGGAAATCCTAGAAAATAAAGACAAGGAAGGGAAATGAAAACGGTACAGACTGGGAAAAACAAAGCGGTCACTGCAGGCAGCAAGGCTCTCTGTGGGGAAGCTCTGACACACACCAACCCTGACAACATTAAGCACTTTCACAGCAGAGCTGAAGGAAACCTGAAGCTACATGAGCACCAGGTGCCTGGTACCTGTACAGTTCCATGTCTATTAGCTGTTCCAGGGCACTGGGGACACTAAAACTGTACATGCTATGGATCCCTGGCTCACCTGGAACTCTCTCTGCAGGCCTAGCTGGCTCTAAGTCACAGAGATCTGCCTGCTTCTGCCTCCCACATGCTGAGATTAAAGGTGAACACCACCACACCTAGCTGCAATATTTACCTTAGTAAAGTAAACAAAAATACAACTGTAGCAAAAAATAAATTTAGGAAGACTTACCTAGCAGGGGGAATGTCTCTTTTACATAAATCAATCCTCAGCTTCTCTCCTACGTGTCTATAAATCTCCACTACAGCTGATATTGCAGCATTTCTCACCTGTCAAAGAATTCAAGACATTTTAAAGAACTTCAGATGTGACACATACTCCCTTTTAGGAACAATAAACTAGTAGGCCCAACTTGACAATCTAAGCTGGTTTTAATGTCTTTTCAGTCTCTAAGTAAATTATAATATCACACCTTATTAATGGAAAACCAAAATCAAGGTCTGTCAAGAAAGCCCTAGAAAACCCATTTAAAGAAGGTCAAGACCTTAGTGATGGAGCACTTAACTCACATGTATGAGACCTTTGGGTCAATCCCTACTACCATCAAAAAAAAGTCAGGAGGTGGTTAATAGAAATCTGTGAATAAAAGCTACCAATTGGGATTTCAAAAAGTGTAATTGTATTACCCTAAAGAACAGTTAATTAATTTTCTTGGAACAAAACTGTCTTCCACAGATGTGAATTGAACTCAAAAAAAACCTTTTACATCAGTATTTCTAAAATTATTCAGAATAGCCAAAAGGTAGGGGGACAAAAAACAAAAAATGACTATTCTTACATGACTACATACACAAAATGTGATGCCGGTGTACTAATGAAAAATTATTCAACCTTAGAAGAAGAGGGAAATTCTGACACATTTTGCAGAATGGATACTTGTAATGGTCATTATACTAAACGGAACCAATCTGACTTGCTTCCACCAGGTCCATGGAATAGTCAAACGGATGAAGAAGAGTAGCTGCCAGCAACTGGGGAAGAGGACTGGGGAACTGACTCATGAACATAGAGTCCGGGTGCTGAGGAAGGAAGAGCTTTGCACGTAGATGGTGATATAGTTGTAAAACAAGGAAAATGTATTTAATGCCACTGAGGTGTACTCTTAAAAACAGTTGCAATGGTAAATTTTATATTCTATATAAGAGGGGAAAAATGAATGGGGCCTAAAGAGAACAATCTGAAAAACAACACTTACTGTTTGGAAAAACTTACTTTCAAACAGCACTAAGAGCCAGGTGTGAGATGGCACACACCTACAGCCCTAAGACTAAGGTGGGGAAAATCAATTGAATTCAAGAGCTTGAGGCCAGGGTGGACAAGAAAAAAAGATCCTTTGTTTATAAATAAAACAGCATTTAAAGAGAGAAAAACTATAAACCATTGAGGGGCAGCCAGGATTTGTAAGAAAGAAAGATCTTACTGTTGTCACCTAAATGCTCTAGCTAGTTTACAGGTAACTATAGAAATATTACAGCTGACTTTCAGGGGAGGGATGAGGCACTTCAGACCTCCTGACAGACACACAGACACATCAAGTAAAGAGATGCACCGTGGATACAGAGGCCTTCCCTATTAAACAGGGATATCAACAACTGCAACAATTCCTGTGTACGCATATTCAGGCACACAGGCCAGTAACGATTTAGTCTCACAGTTAACATAAAGCTGGGACTACAGAAGGGAAGCCAGAAGTCTCTGAATCTGTCAAACTCAAGAACTAAGCATTCAGTTCCTCATGTCTTTACTATCAGCCCAAGTACTGACAAGCAACTTAAGTTCCTTTCAAAACAAACAACCCCTGGTAGAGAGAGGAGAGAGAGAGGGAGAAGAGGCCAGTAGTCCTCACTAAGGAGGGTAGAGCAGGAAGATCAAGCAAGCCCAGTGGATTCTGAGTGAAACAACCAGACCCTCATTTAATTTAAAAAAAAAAAAAAAAAAAAGGCAATATTTTCACTGTCTACTTTCTCTCTTTACTGTTATGGCTTAAATAAGGTAAGACCATGAGAAAGGGCTGCCCCCTCCCACCCTCAAAAAAGACCAGTCAATGCTTGAAAGGTAAGTAATTTTTTTACCTGACTGTTAGAGTCTCCAAATAAGACACACAAATGTGGCACCAACTTGCTGATGACCAGTGGTTGAGTCCCAAAGCTATAATTTAAGGGGGAAAAAAAATTAAGTTTCATTTAAACAGTGAACAAAATAACCTGATGCGATCTTCTTTTTCTTCTACATTTTCTGTTTTGTTTTTAGAGACGGGGTTCCACTGTGTAGCCCTGGCTGTCCTGGAACTCACTCTGTAAACCAGGCTGGCCTCCAACTCAGAAACACACCTGCCTCTACATCATGCGCCATTGAAGGCGCTGGACACCACTGACCGGCCTTTCTTATTTCTATACAGAAAGCATGGACACAGACTGTTAAGGAAAGACAGTAACAGGCAAAGGGGTGCTAAGCAACACAAAGTAGACCCGAGCAGGTGTGACTGATGCAGCCCTGGTTAGGATTACTACTGTAACCATGATACATACATGGCAGGAGCTCGACAGGGCAGGAACCTGATAGAGGCCATTGAGGGTCCTGCTTACTGGCTTGCATCCATGGCTTACTCAGCCTGCTTTCTTATAGAGCCCAGGACCACCAGCCAGGGATGGTGCCACCCACAATGAGCTGGGCCCTCACCTATCAATCACTAACTAAAAAATTGCCTTACAGCCAGATCTCATGGAAGTATTTTTTCAACTGAGGGTCCCTCCTTTGGCTTGTGTCAAACTGACATAAAACTAATCAGGACAGATGTTGAAAATGAAGGTCAGCACAAGACCCAACTGGGCAAAATTCTCAACAGCAGTTTGACAACTCTGGCAGACTCTCAATTACTTAAGAAAATCTGAGCTGAGTCTCAATATACAGTGAGATGAGGTAAGTTAGGAGATATTTATGTCTGCTAATGTTCTGAAGTCTAGGTTGATTGCAAAGGACGGGAGCGCTAGCACTCAGAAAGTCTGCTGACTGAAGGCCCTGACCAGCACTTGCTAGCAGGAAGGACCCAGAGCAACGAACGAAGAGGAAGTCATGCCACAGGAAAAGTCAAAGGGCTATGTCTTACCTGTCTTACTGCAGTCTGGGGAGTGTTCTAGAAAAGAAACAAAAGCCCCCACTTACACTCCTTCTGCCTCCATCTTGGCCCTGTGACTCCTGTGCTATCAGGACTCTGCCTGCTATGACTAGGTGTACAGTACAGAGTCCTGGCAGAGCTCAGAGATGCTCTGTATACTTCTTGCCATCACCCACAGTGCTCCATCCAGCCTAGGGTCAACTGCTAAAAGGGATGTGGGAAAATGGCTTTAACATGAGACACAGCATTAAGTCATTGAAGTTGGTAAAAAGTTTTCTTTTTACTAACAGAAAAAAGATCCAAAGTTAGCCCAGCAGTGGTGGCGCACACCTTTAATACCAGCACTGGGGAGGCAGAGGCAGGCGGATTTCTGAGTTCGAGGCCAGCCTGGTCTACAGAGTGAGTTCCAGGACAGCCAGGGCTACACAGAGAAACCCTGTCTCGAAAAACCAAAAAAACAAAACAAAAAAAAAGATCCAAAGTTATTAACATTATCAGGCCTATAACCATCAATTCTGGATGGCTAAATAAAAAATGGTAAGTTCAAAAATTAACATGAAAGACATCTTATAAACATAAAAGTAGCATTAAATGTTATATTTTTGTTTGGGAAATCAATTAATAACTACTTAAAATTTATTTCCACTCTTCCTTCACCCTGTGAAAAAATCCTTGAGAAATGACTAAGAGAAAGAAGGCCATTTCAGTAACCACAGGACTTACATGTTCAAGGTTTCAATAAGACAGAGGCACACGCCTTCGCGAGATCGAAAGTTTTTGTGCTTGAAGCCAGAGGCCAGCTGCTCCCAGATGTACTATTGGGAAAACAAGTAGACACACAGAATAAAAAGTTAGGAAATGCACACGGCAAACCTTAAGGTTTCCTAACCTTACAGTCAAGCCATCAGGTATCAGACGTGCTCCATATGTGAGACACTTTGCACATTTGGAGCATTTACATAGTGACAGTAATAAACCTTACTGCTAGGACACAAACCCAAATGTGAGGTTCATATTTGTTTCATACTTACTTTACACATATAACCTGAGCATAATTTATATAATATTTTTAGTGCAACTAAATTCTGACTGTAGCCTGTCACGTGGATCAGGTGTGGAATTTTCTACTTATGGTATTAATGTTATGTCAATGAAAAAAACTTTCAGATTTTCAAATCAGGGACGTTCAACTCACATTTACAAGGTTTTGCTTGTTTTGGGGGGTTTTTTGTTTTTGTTTTTTTTGTGGGCTCCTGCCCATTTGATAGCTGAACCACAATTCTGAGGTTTTTATTTACATACTTTTCACTTTAAATTTCAATGATTATGAGAAACATCATGTTCCATATGTAAGCATCTAAGCAGTTCCAAGAGCAAGGGTTTCATTCATGCTGAGAATGCTGAAATTACAGGCACAGTGGTCTAGGAAGTATTCAAGCGAGGCGAACTCCCTACAACAGACTGTCACATGGAACAACTGAAAACGTTTTATAATTAAAGCTTTTGTCTTTTTAATGCCAGACACAAATATGGAAACATTTGGAACAAGTCATCTTATGACTACCTAGGCTATGGGGAAAGGAAAAATTAGCTTATACCAATAACGCAAAACAGCTGTTTAGGGACAGTGTAGGAAGGATTTCAACTCTGTCTTCCTAAACATAGTAAACTGTCCCATAAATTGTCCCTTCACATGTAGAAAGCCAACTTAACATACCAAATCTACATTCTTATCCTCCACCCCCACATGTGTGTGAAATATTAAAAAACATAATTTGAAAATTGATTTTTAAAATCGTTTTAAAATGTGCTTACTACCGTTTGTGTGTATGTGCTTCTGCACTTACATGAGAGGTATATGTATGACTGTAGATGTGTGAGTGGAGGTCCAAGGACAACTTTTAGGAGGCAGGTTTCTCCTTCCACCATGAATTCTGGGGACCAAACTCTGAACTCAGGTCATCAGGCTTGTGAATTTTAAAAATGTTAAGTAAGACTGGGTATATAACTCAAAGACAGAAAGAACATTTGGCTCTGAGATCTACAAGGCCCTGCGTTCTGTTGCTACCACCACCACGCATACATACATACATATATACATACATACATCTTATTTAGAATAACCTGTGTCAGGCAACTCAACTTTTTTATAAAAATGTTTACATCTACGTCTAAAGATAAATATACACAGATATTACCTGAGAAACAATTTAAAATGTAAATCAGTAAAAAGACTATCCACAAAACCTTTTTAGAGGGTATTGCTGTGAAGTATTAAATCCCTTTATAACTCAGTACTCGTGACATATTAAATATATGTACATTATACTTTAAGCATCACATGGCATCACTGTGCATATTATACTTAGGAGCATTAAGCTACCCTCTCAACTGTGGTGTACACATCAGCTTATTTTATTCTCCTTCAAAATATTTCCATATTTGGTTTGGATGTGGTTTTCTGCACAAGCACGTATGTGTCAGAGGCCTGGTTCTCAGTGGTAAGATAGAAAGACCCCGGGGGCTGGAGATGGTTCAGTGGTTAAGAGCAATGGCTACTCTTGTAGAGGACCTGAGTTCAGTTCCCAGCACCCACACAACTGCCTGTATAACTCCAATTCTGATTTTTATAAGTACCTACATACACATGGTACACATATTTATGCACACATATATACACATAAAATAATTTTTTTTTAATGGAAGTGTCTTTAAGCAGCAAGACAGAGTAGCCAGGCAGTGGTGGTACTTGCCTTTAATCCCAGCACATGAAAGCCAGAGGCAGGTGGCTCTCTATGAACTCAAGGGCAGCCTGATCTACAGAGAGTTACAGAACAGCCAAAGCTACACAGAGAAATGCTATCTCCAAAAACAAACAAGCAAGCAAGCCACTATCTTGGCTCTTAGTTTCTCAAAAACATGAAACCATTCCTGCCATCATGGTGCCATCTTCCATGAGATGATGCAAAATGTCACAGAGCTGGTGCTGTGCCCACAAAACTAAGACCTCCAAAGCCATGAGGTAACTACTTTTTTTGTTATAAGTATCTAGCCTCAGACATTTTGTTGTAACAGCATAAAACAGACCAATACATTATTAGTGTATGTCCGTGCATACATGTGCATGTGTGTTCATGTGTGCAGGTGAATGTATGTGCAAGTACGAATGTATGTGTACATTTAGAAGGCAGAGGGCAACCCTGTGTGTCGTTCCTCTGGTCACAAGTCTCTCACTGGCCTAGAACATGCCAAAGCTGACTAAGCCTGACTACGGGCTTGTGAGCAAGCCCCAAGGATTTATCTGTTTCTGCCTCCCTATTTACTGGGATTACAAATATATGCCACCATGCCTAACTTGAAAAGCAAAAAGAAAAAGAAAGAAAGAGAGAGAGAGAGAGAGAGATCAAACTTGGTTTTCTTACTGACGGCAATGCATTCAATGCAATTAACACATTCCTTAAGGGCAAATTATTCCTACTATATTAAAAAAACACAAGCTGTCATAAAATATTCTTTACATAATCAGTAACTACCTATTAAAATAAAAAAATTCTTGTTTCTGAAAGAGTTACAGAAATTAATATAATATTCAGTAGTTTTCAAAATGAAATTTTGGTATTTTATAATTTACGGGTAAGAAAACCCTGAAAACGGTGAGGCACAACTACAACCAGCACACTGCCAGATCACTCAAGTCTTCATGTTTTTGTAAAAACATTACATCACTAAAAAAAAAAAGCAAAGGTAAATGGAAAAAAAACCAACCAACAACAACACACATACTGGCACTGTATCTTAATTTGAATTTCTTTAAAACCTTAGCAACAACCCACTATTTAAAATCCTACTATTTATGCCTCTTGATGGCTTACTAGTTTGCTCTCGTGGTCATCTCTCTAATTAGAACTCTCATTCAAATGGAAGCCTACCATAGGCGGTGCCACCTCATCCATCAGCTTCAGTATCAGACTCTGAGCTTCTTCTCGAACTTTGTCTTTGGCATCTCCCATTCTGTCTATCAAAGCTGTGGTAACTAGTGGGGAAAGAATAAGTATTTGCAACTTAACTCCATCACAAACCATACTTTACAAAATTACAAATAGCAATTATTTCCATAAATAATTACAAGAAGAAATTAGGCTAAGTCCCTTAGTAAAAAGTACAAGTGAAAATAATGAACAAATTTCAACGTAATATGTACAATCATATCTACTCAGGCAGTGTTCAAAACCAGGCAAACTCAGTGTGTATGTGGTCAAGACCCAAAGACAGGCCAAGTAAATGCTTTCCTCGAGGTTAATGCAAGGGAGACCTCTGGTAGAGTAAAAAGACATCCTCAGGAAGCACAGGCAGGACAGCCCAAGAACATGGCAGGCTTAAGCTTCCAGACCCATCATACTCAAGGGTCAGTTTTATAATTATCCTTTAAATTGTATGCTATGCATCCTTCTTGTAAAACATATTTCACATCTGACAAACAGAACAAAACATAGACCTAAGCCTACTTTTAAAAGAGAAGTAGAAGAAATGTACATTTTTTTGAAGGGATACCTTTCTCTAGTTTACTACAGAAGGTGTAGTCAAGGGGGAAAAAGCCTTCAGGCCAGGTATGGAAGTACATGCTTAATCCCAGCACTGGGAGGCTCAGTCAGCAGGACTGAGAGTTCCAGGCCAGCCTGGATTATATAGAGAAAACCTGTCACAATAAAACAAAAAGCAGCCCTCACAATTAAAATCATAAACATGGGGCTGAAGAGATGGCTCAGGGGTTAAGAGCACTGGCTGCTTTTCCAGAGGACTGGGTTCGATCCCCATCACTCACATGGCAGCTCAAAACCATTCATAATTCTGGCGCCAAGAGATCTAATGACCTTTTCTAGCCTCTACGGCATGCACAGACATGCGGTCAAAACTTCCATCCATAAAATAAGATAGTTTATTAAATCATCAGCCAGTATTAAGTACTGTTCACGGCTAGGAATATGGCTCAGTGGTACAGTGCTAGTGAAGCAATGCAAAAGACCCTGGGTTCTACCCTAGCATCTTTCTCATCTTGTTTAGATGTATTATTAGTAAGAATGATTCAATATCTACATGGCTGGCTATTATGGGCATCTGTTTCTGCTAAATCACAGAACATAATAGTAAAAAACAAATTAACTCACTTAATCCTTACAACACTGTTAGACTAAAACAACTATTAGGTAGTAAAATCAGAATTTGAGTAAATACACAGATTTTTAGTTAGGTAATTGGAATAGTGTGTGTGTGTGAGTGTGTGTGTGTTCGAGCGCACATGCAGGCATCCATCCAACAGTAACAAGAGAAAAAGATATTCTGTTCCTGAGAGGTAAAATTTAACTTCAAAAGGAAACTCAAACACTGGACTAAATAGGGGTTCATTTCAATACTAAAAAGTATTTAGGCCACACCTGACATGCAGTGGTGGATACCTGTAATCTCAGTACTTGAAATTGGAGAGGTGGAGGCAAGGTGATCACAAATCCAAGGCAGCCCAGGCTACATAGTAAGTTCAAGACAAGACTGGGATCTATATAGTAAGGCTGTGTCTCAGAATTAACAGAAATTTTAGAGCCAGCTTTGATGGCTCATGCCTACAGTCCTACACTCAGAAGGCTGAGGCACAAAAACAGCCATGAGAGTCAAGGCCAGTCTGGGAGACGAGGAAAGTTTCAGGCTACAGAGCAAAATATTGTCTAAAGACAAAGCAAAACAAAAGTAATTTTACAGAATATAAACATTTTAAAACCTTTAATAACTGTAATACATGAGCTTGCATTAAACAATGAAAATTCTTACTAACTTTTCTACTGAAATTTGCGAGCACCATGCCATGGCATGCGCAGGTGGGAGGGTCAGAGGGCAACTTCCTGAAGTCAGTTCTCTCCTTACTCCTCCATGGGGCCTGGGGAGCAAACTGTTCAACAGGCTGCTGTGGCAGGCAGCTCTACCTGCTGAGTGACCTCACTGGCATTTAAATTACCTTTTCACATATACTGTCTTGGAGACAAACAACAACACTTTATTTCACTGTACCTAGTTATTAATTATAGGAGACAGTAAATTTTCCTAAACCTCCAAGTTGCCTTGTGTACCCCTCATGACTAAAGAGAGGATGAGGTAAACAGGAAAAAAAAATAAGCATTTGGGACCACGAGCAATACACATACACTAAAGACCTGCTCACACACGTGAGCATCTGTGAATTAGCAATAACCACAGAGAACAGTGTGTATCTTTACTAGGGACCAAGGAACGAGACTTTCACTCTGTAAGCTCGGAGGGTTTAAACAAATAAGTTAATTTACCACAGACTGCACTACGAGGTAAAATACTGAAAACTGAAATACGGGTGTTAGTAGTTTTCATTCTACTGGCACTGTAAAACTTACACTTACTTCACAAGACATAAAACTCACTGCTGAGTGTCCTAAGGGCTCTTGACACTCTTTCCCCACACCGTTTAGGGATCACACTATCTGCTAAAATTTTTAAACTACAAAATTCTTTATTAAACTCAGTTACCATAAAACCAGAGTTACTGAGCAGTTTCAGTGTGAACAAAGTACTGCTCTAAACATGATGTTGAGGTCACACGCTCCTCTGAACTCTATCTAGTGCTCTAACGGTCAAGCTATGTACAAATCTCTTTTCAGAACTAGAAATAAAACTGAATAGGACTCTCACTTTTTCTAGAACAAATTTTTACTTCTAAAATACAAAGGGCTGGTACACATAATTGAGTTCACAGAGACATTGCAGCACGCACAAACCCACACAGACTGAAGTAAGGCAAGATCCCAGTGATAAGAAGGACAAGTGGACAGGGGCCCGACCCCTAACCAAGAAGCTATCTGCAACTGACACTGGCTTGTAAAGGGGGAAAAAGGTTTTTTCAATGAAATCTCACTGGTATATTAAGCATACTTGTGGGCAGGCCCCATGCTCAGCAGTAGATGGCTCACACAAGATGAACTCAGTGGTATCTTTGTAGACTTACAAAGAACAAACAAACTGTTTTGTTTGTGTTTGTTTGTTCTTATTCTGCTTTCTACAGTGATTTCCAATTTTGTGTTTTTAATGGGTTTTGTGTGTGTTTCTTGTAGTATTTCTTCGGGTGCTTTTGGTTTGGTTTGGTTTGGTTTGGTTTGGTTACTTTCTAAGGAGGGAGAAAGAAAGGGTAAAGAGTTGAGAAGGATCTGGGTGGATGAGGAAGGTTTAAAGAACTGTCCCTCAGGGCTGGAGCGATGGCTCAGCGGCTAAGAGCACTGGCTGCGTTTCCAGAGGACACAGGTGTAATTCCCAGCACCCACATGGCAGCTCACAGCCGTCTGTAACTCCTGTTCCAGGGGATCTGATGCCCTCGCACAGACACATATGCAGGCAGAATACCAATGTACATAAAATAAAAATAATTTATTTTTTAAAAAAGAAACTATTCGTTAGGACACACTTTAATTCAACCCTCTCCTTTTATAGAGAGACTTTTTAAAGGTTTTATATTTATTTACTCTCTGCTGTGTATGGGGAGGTGAACATGTGCCATGGCATGTGCATGGAGTTCAGAGGACAATTTGCAGAAGTCAGGTCTCTCTACCATGTGGGACCTGGGGAGTGAACTAGGGTCACCAGGTTTGTTGACAAGCACTTTTACCCACTGAGCCATTGTACTGAATCTCTACTGAGTTAGGTAGTCTGGTTAAGACTTGCGACAGGATTAAACAAAGAGCAAATCTGAGGTGCTCCAGTTCTTGAAGAGCATGCAGACATTCTGTCTACCCTCTAAGTCAGAAATATGTGATGATACTCTTTCATAGACATAATCAATACTTTTAAAGGAGGCATCCAATAAATGGCAGCAAAAAAAATAATGTCACATTTTCCCATCATACCACATAAGCTTGCAAATAAGTTCAAGATTCACTAAAGACCTTCAAAGTGAAAACAATGTTGACTAACAATATGTCTGCAGAAGTAACAGATTAAAAAAATAAAGGCTGTACACTCCAGTAAGGCTGGATGTACATATGGAGTGAGAACACAAATGAAAAGCATGAGTCAATAAATGTAACTGAATAATAGTTATTATATCATTATATATTATATACATTATATTATGCATATTATATATTATATATCACAGCGATATAGTATATATTATAGCATACATGATATATAATAAAATATTTTACTATAATATAGGTAATATATTAATACATAATATTAATATATGTTATATATAATATTATAGTTAACAGTAATGAACTATAAACAGTAACTAAAACAGCAAAAAAACACTATTAAAAAAAAAAGTCTAGAAAATGAAGAATTAACCTGAAAAGTTCCGAGATACCATGAAGGAAAGAACTACAGAGAAGAAGAGGTATTTCAAATGAAAGAGCACAGCATATGCAAGTTAAGCTACATCCAAATAAGTGAGCAGGCTTCTGCTAAACTAGAGTAGAGAATTCCTGCTCAGGATTCGGCAGGCGGTAACTGAGCTGGGAGAAGGCACATGTATGCAAAGGAAACACCATTCCAGTGTCCTGGACCACCAAGGACACTATTCAAAGTCAGTGACAACTCCAGTCCATCACGTTTCAGTATTCCCTGTATCTGAAAACTTAGTAAGACTCGTAAGACCCAGAGTAACACTTCACTGTAATGTGCCATTTGTAGGAACAGTACTAGAGAGCTACAACTCTGGTGGGGATCACAAACACAATACCCACAACCACAGAGAGACAAGAAATGCCAAGTGTGCCAATTTCTGTGCAGTACTTCAACCTTGCAATATTGTAGTCAACATCCTCAGTTACGAATTAACAAAAAAGAGATGAAAAGAATTATGAATCAGAAAGTCCATGTTCAAGGCTCAGTTGAGAAATGTAGGAGTAATCTTTTGGTACACTGTCCTTCCTCACCTGCCTAAGGCATTCCCTGACTGGCTTAAATAAAAGCTGATGGCCTATAGCTAACGAGGAAAGGAAAGGAGGAACTTCCGAGCAAAGATAGGAACTGTGGGAAAGATTCAGGTGGGCATGGTGGTGGTGGAATTCACCAGCCAAACAAGAGGAAGAAACAGGTGCCAGAGCTGAAGGGGAGGTAATGGGCCACATGGCACAATGTATATTAGAATAAACGGGTAAATTAAGTTATACGAGCTAGTTGGGAACAAGCCTAAACTATAATAATTCATAAATAAAGTCTCTGTGTCATTACTGGAAGCTGGCAGGTCAAGACAATCAGCAACAGGGAAGAGGCATGCTTAGCATGAAGAGGACCGGGGAGGGGGCACATGCTTATCATCCACAGGACCAGAAGTTTAA
This sequence comes from Rhynchomys soricoides, assembly GCA_019843965.1. Lineage (NCBI taxonomy): Eukaryota > Metazoa > Chordata > Mammalia > Rodentia > Muridae > Rhynchomys > Rhynchomys soricoides. The sequence goes on from JADRCH010000034.1 coordinate 5,719,116, forward strand.
AGTTCAAAGTCATCCTTGACTGTATAGTCAGTTCAAGGCCAGCCTGAGATAAACAGTGAGTTCTAAGCCAGTCAGAGCAGCACAGAGAAACGTTTTATTTAAAGGAAGTAAGGGAGGGAGAGAGGGAGGGAAAGAGAGAGGGAGAAAGGAAGGAAGGAAAAGCAGAGCAAAGCAAAGCTCCATGGACCTAGACAAAAGGAAGCTGCAATACAACTTCAGCCAATAATTACACATAAGAGAAAGCCAGGTCCACCTCATTATCCAATTTCTCAAAGCCTCAAAGAACAGAACTTTATTTTTTAAATCCCCATTTATGCACTCAAATACATAAGCAAAACATGTTTTCCAAGCATGGTTTTTTAACGCCTACCATGAATTTTAAGCAAAAGACTAAGAGTAAAAATTTTACCTTAATACTAAAGATGGGAAGTACCAGTTAGTGATTAAAAGTGAATACCAAGAAACCTATTCAAGAAATGGTGGGAAAATAACAACAACAACAAAAAAGTTAACACAATTAGGTGGCATATCAAACATGATAAAACTGACCACAGATATTTGAAAGTAAGTTTAGTAATATGCTGACACTGTTAGGTATTAACTTAAATCACAGAAGAAAGCCATTAACATTCCAGGTGGTAATTCTGTATGTTCATGTAAAATTGTAGTGACCTCATTCATAAAGCACTCTAAAGTGCAGATGACGATCACATGTTTAGTCAAAGCCAACTACGTCACTGTGCTATGCAGCTTACTGGAGCACAATGACCATGCAGCGTAACTGCTGCTCAGCAGAAGGCCGTAAACATGACACAGTAACTCTGTTCAACCTAATAATAAAAATTGTGGGACTGGAGTACAGCTCAGGGTTAACATTGTGTGCTCAGTGTGCAAGATTTGTGCTCAGCATCAAAACACACAAAACCAGGGCTTTGTGTCTTTGCTTTTGCTCTAACTCACTCTTATATTTTATAAAAGATCAGTCTGAGCAGACTTCTCCATAAAACAATAACAAAACAAACAAAACAAACTGGCAATGTAGCCTGGGTGGTGGCACACGCCTTTAATCCCAGCACTTGGGAGGCAGAGGCAGGCAGATCTCGGTAAATTGGGTGCCAGCCTGGCATACAGAAGGAGTTCCAAGCCTGCTAAGGCCATAGAGTGAGACTCTGTCTCAAAACAGAAAAACAATTCCACAGATATAAGTTGTGTTATAAATTTTGTCATTTTACAAAAAGTTAGAGACACTAAGAGATGAGTACATGGCATTCATACTTAACAGTACACATGATGCTGTGCTGTCTGGTGCTTCTGCTGTATACCTCCTTCAGAATTACCTATTTAAGAAGCTTTAAAGTCTTTTTTAGTAAATTAAAATGCTAAAGTACCATATCTCTAGGTTATACAAAATTGTATTTTTTAAAAAATTTTCATTTTAATGTATTTTATTTACTTTATTTTAATGTAATGTGTCTGTGTGTAAGTGTATGCTATGTGTGCACAATGACCTTCAGAGGCCAGAAGAGGGAGTGGAAGCTCTTGGAGCTAGAGTTACAGATGGCTGTGAACCACCTGCTCTGAGTGCTGAGAATCTAACACAGGCCTTTCTCAGGTCTGCTAAAGAACAAGTGCTTTTAACACCGAACCAGTTCTCCAATCCCCAAACTACATCTTCTTCTAAATTTACAGAAATTCATCCTAATTGACAAAAATGAGGAGTAAAAGTCACTGTACCAAACTCTACAATGATTGTTAAAGTGAACTTACCCATTGATACATAAGATTTAAATCTCGTTGACAATCTATCCACAAAGGCACTTAAGATCTCCAATCCTAATAATGATACCTACAAACAGAAAGAAATTTAATAAGTAAACATTACTGATGCATATTTTAGCAGTACACAATACTTATTATACAGTAATCTGCACATACTACTAAGATTTTTAAAAGCAAGTTTAGTTAGGTATAGTGGCACAGGCCCTTAACTCCACCACTCAGGAGGGAAAAGGCAGGAGGACCTCTATGAGTTCAAGGCCAGCCTGGTGCACATAGTAAGTTCCGGACCAACCCAAAGCACATAGTGAGACCCTGGCTCAAAATTTATACACACACACACACACACACACACACACACACGCACATTATATATTTATGGATATATATTTATATATACATGTGTGTATACATATATACAAACATACAAATACATATGCACATATAAAATCATTATACATATATATTATATATTTTGGGCATCACCCCAAGTCTCAAAATAATAAAATTTAATAAATTTTAAAAGTATTAATAAGATTGATGTATTTAGAGGTAGGTAGTCATGGGATTGAAGATTCTACTCTCAAATGCATCAATAATAATTTATAAATGGAGAGTGTACTAGCTGGTTTTGTGGGTCAACCTGACACAAGCTAGAGCCATCAGAGAGGAAGGAGCCTCAGTTGAGGAAATGCCTCCAAGAGATCCAGCTATAGGTCATTTTCTCAATTAGTGATCAAGGGGGGAGGGCCCAGCCCATAGTGGGTGTTGGCATCCCTGGGCTGGTAGTTCTGGGTTCTACAAGAAAGCAGGCTGAGCAAGCCAGGGAAGCAAGCCAGTAGGCAGCACTCCCACGGTCTCTGCAGCAGTTCCTGCCTCCAGGCTCCTGTCCTGACTTCTTTTGGTGATGAACAGTGATGCTTTCCTCAACTTGTTCTTTAGTTATAGTGTTTCGCTGAACCACTAGAAACCCTAACTAAGACATATAGGAAAATAGTAATAAAGCTTATTCAGCAAAAATTTAGTAACTGGTAAAGTAGGTGATGGCTACCCAAAAGCTTAGTGACTGTGCTTGCAACTTACTTTTCAGTTTGCAATTTATTTAAACAGTAAGAAATTCAGTGATACAAGTTAATTATGAAGGCTTTTTAGCTTCTGTCTGGAAAGTAGAAACTGGAGTACCAACTGTCCTTGAATGCATGAGGGAACTGAGGCTGTGAAGTACCGAGTCTCAACCTTCCTAAGGCTGCAACTCTTGTGCTGTGATGACCCCCACCCATAAAATTATTTTCACTGCCACTTCGTACCTGTAATTTTGCTATTATGAATCATAACGTAAGTATCTGTGGTTTCTGATAGCCTTCGGTGGCCCCTGTGAAACGGTTGTTGGACCCTCCAAGACGGATCATGATCCACAGACTGAGAATCGATGTGTAGACTAGCCAGTCAGATATCATTTTTAAAAAAGAGAAAAGAAAAGGCAGACACAAACAAAAGCACCCACAAGTGACAGAAGAAAATGAAGCCACAGGATGAGTGGATAACAAGAATGGACAGGAAGAATTCCAGTGTATTTTTAACAAATTGCTAATTATCTAAGTGTAGACTAATATGTAAACTTTTCAAAAATATTGAGCATTTTATTATTTTTGTGTACATGGATGTTTTTTCCCTGTGTGTGTCTGTGCACCACACCCATGATGCAGTGCCCTTGGAGGCCAGAAGAGGGCGTCAGATCCCTTGGAACTGGAGTTACAGACAGTTGTGCCACCATGTGGGTGCTGGGCATTGAACCTGGGTCTTCTGGAAGAGAAGCCAGTGCTCTTAACTGCTGAGCCTTGTCTCCGGCACTTAGTATAAAATCTCTCAAATAGCCAGAGCCAGAGGAGTCCATATCCACTCTCAGGCTCCAGTTTGCACCCAAAGATAAGATTACTTGACAGTTAAGACCCATGGCTAGGCATGAGATTAGAGAAGGCTCTGCAGCTGGTGGAAGTCTTGGGGAAGAGTCTACACAGCAGAGGTGATGCTTTCGGTGCCCTTGTCTTCTAGAAAAGAAGAGCTTAACCTGAAGCACCGGGGGAAGAAGATTCAGCCCCCAGCGCCTAGAGTTAATAAACTACAGTGGAGGAAGGAGCAAGGCTCCAAAGCTGTTGTCTACTCCACCATGAGATAGAAAATCATCCTCAACCCACACTGTCCAGGTGACTGTTTCTGATAAAACCTCCCCACAAGGCTCAAGGGCGAAGAGCCACCAAAGACTGACTCTGTACTGTGGTTTTACCACTCACTGGGGTGTGGGGAATGCCGCCAAGCAGACAAGACGAGGAGCCCTAGATGACCCTGCGCTGCTGTTGGTGCTCAACTTGAGGGAAACACTAATACACTAACTCAGGGGGTAGGAAAATGCAGCCTAAGAAATGGGAGGCCAAAGCTGGGGTTCCATGACTCCTAGATGCCCAGTCCCCGCTGGAAACCGTGCAGAGGAGTTGAGAAAGGAGCGTCAGGGATCCACAGGCCTTCAATGAGGAGCCTGGGACAAGGGGCTTCCTGAACTCCTGGACATCCAGACACCACTGAGTCTTGGGTAACTGGGACCAGAGTTGGGTCCCCAGGATGAAGAGCCTGGGTCTGGGGGAAATGGGAACTCCAGCTTAGCTCATCGGCAATCGTCCTTAACTTGGCAGAGATTGTCAGGGAGCTCGGAGGGGCTCTGTAGACAAAGGCTTTCTCCATGCTCCCCACAGCAGTTCTTGATGAAAGAGACAGTCCTTGGTTCCAAACTGTTTATTGATTGTTCATCATGGAAAATGGGTACATACCATCTCCTTACAGTAGACCAGAGACTAAATTCCTTTTGAAGGAAGCAATGTCCAGGAAGGGAAGCTTACTGGCTAAACTCTCAAGAGTCCATCTAGATACCTCATTAGCACGGAGAACTCTGTTCTGATCTATCTGACCACAGGTCACGATCCTATGTAGGGAGTATGGTCACATGACAGGGGCCTGGTTGGAAGCATCCTCTCAAAGATTCCGGGGCTTCCAACCCATTCAACCTTACCAAGTTTCCTAGCCCGGTCCACTGCCCCACAACAACTTCCTCCTTTTCTTTTATAAAGGAGAGATGTCATTGGCGTGACTCTCTCTTATGTTATTTGTACTGAAAATTTGAGGTGGGGTGGGGTGTAGCCTCAAAATAAAACACAACATAAGCCAGAGGGGTGGGGGCTAGGAAAACAAGGGATTATTGAATTAATTAACTGTTCAGTGGATTGAAATTGGGAGTGAGTTTGTACAGAATCTGTGAGGGTATTAACATAGGTTTTAAATATTTATCTATATAGGCATCACGTAAATTTCCAAGTTCGGTAGCCACTAGGCTCTGGCAGGAGAGTTCATCTGTGGCCCGAAGCTGTCAGCGTCTGCTTGTCCAGGAAGTCTTCAGTCAGATGATGTGTCTACACAAAGGCAGCTTTATTTGACCCAGGCAGGTCCAAGGAGATGGCAGGTCAGTCTCCATCTGGCTTGTGGCAGCAGCTCTTTTTCCCTTTTGTAAAGATAAATCTGCAATCACAACCTGGGTAGCAGAACCCCAGCAGGAGTATGTCTGCACAGGGTGGGTAATGTATATGTTAAGCCTGTAACAGTTTGCTTGGGAGCATATCATGGTCTGTTGTAATGGTCCTAGAAAAAAGGCAAGGGTGTTGAGGAATTTAGTCCTGGAGGGATTTTTTTTGTTTTTGTTTTTTTTTGGTTTTTTTTGTTTTTTTTTTTTTTTTTGGTTTTTCGAGACAGGGTTTCTCTGTGTAGCCCTGGCTGTCCTGGGACTCACTCTGTAAACCAGGCTGGCCTCGAACTCAGAAATCCGCCTGCCTCTGCCTCCCGAGTGCTGGGATTAAAGGCATGCGCCACCACTGCCCGGCTGGAGGGAATCCTTTAAGTGAGGAGCTCCCTGTGGTGTATCAAGGAAAGCAGAGGAAGAGCTGAGGATTTATCTGCTTTGGGTGGCTGAGGAAGAAATACCATGTTAGTTATGGATCTGGGATAAAAGGAGACTGGTTGTTAATTAAGGATTTAATAATGGTTATTAACATAGTTGGGTTGACCAATGGGAGTAGATTAAATATGCTTTTTGAAATTTAAAAGAAATTTTAGGACAATTTTAGTTAGAAGGCACAAACATTGTTTCAGGTGTTCCTGTTAGGGAGAAAAATAAACATTTAAATAAAGAAGCATGGAAATTTTGTGTTAAGGGTTACAGATACGGTTTTTGGTTTGGTTTGGTTTGGTTTGGTTTTTTAATTCTCAGCAGCAAGATCTCATCTATTGTCCATGCTGGCGGGCTCTTTTCACCTAGGTGGAGGGGGAAAAGCTCTGCCATGCCATGGCTGTGGCTGTCTGCTCTAGCAAGTAGGTCCCTTTCTCCCCATGTGTTTTCCTTGACTGGTACTGCAGCAGGGGTCGGGTTCTTTTGTACATCCTAAAAGTAGGGCGGGAAGAGAAGAAGCATAGGGACTTGGTGGCGCTATATCGGCAGGGCTGGGAGGAGTGGGAGCAGGGAGAGGGGACTGTGGATCAGTTTTTGTTAATGGTCAGTTGGACTGTCTGGATTTGGATGGGGTCAAAAACAAAAGTGGGAAGAAGACAGTGTCTGTCTTTAGAGTTGGAAGGCCTGGATCTTTGAGACTAATGTCAGGGGTTGCTCACAGCCTTTGTTTAATCTGGAGTTCAGATGTGGATCTGTGTGGGTTGCCAGCTGGGGTATGTGTCAGTTGGGTATGCCCCACGCTGTAGGCATCAGACTTGCCCTCCAATGGATCTTCCTTAAAGGATTTAAAGTGGACTCATTCCAATACAGGGCCTCCAGAGAGTCCTGTATTGTCATTTTTCGCTACTACCTCCCTGGGTCAGGAGTGGGTAATGTGCGCACCTGCTGCCTTCCTTGGATGTGGTAGCTGGTTCTCTGGCTCCCTCTCTGGAACTGAACCCTGATTAGGCACTATGACCATTGAAAATTGATAGGACAGATGCTCAAATGGGTCGTCACCCCCACAGGGGGTGAGAGATCTGTCCAAGGTTATCTAGAGTCACCAAAGCCCTCAGCACATACATACACCCCCACACACACCAGGTTGGCTTTCACTGATAAATCCCTTGCCCCCGGAGCACGTATTAGCTCTAGAATGACCACAGTTATCCAAGCAGGAGAGGAGCGAGCGACCAAAGGAACCATAACTGATTTAATGAGCCATTCGCAGTTTCACTGTGCCAGCCGTGCATACTTAGACATGCATGGCTTAATCTTCGAGACAAGCATATGTTACTGGCAGGATCCTGCTCAACCTTACCAAGCTTCCTGGCACAGTCCACCGTCCCACACTGTACCAGAAAAATTAAGAGACTAGCCCCACACCTCACAATCAGGCTGGCAAGACAAAGCAAGAGTATGGGGAAGAAAGCCTTACAGGAAACAAGAAAGGATTCAAGCAGAGGGTTGATCAGAAATACTGAAGAAAACCCTTCATCAAGCTAACCCAGGAGAACCAGAAGCAAACAGGAATCAACAGCAAACACAACACGGACCTAACTCAACTCCTGACTAGACTGATTATACAGCTCTACACTGTAAGCTTAAGAGAAGGAAAAGGTGCTACTTCAACGATAAAAACTATTCAATTTAGTCTTAAATTTCTTGACTACTCTGCAACTTTCAACTAAAAAGTATGAGGCACAGGAAAAAAACCAAAAGGTAGGGGATTGGGACCCCAATATCAAGACCAAAGCCATCAACAAACAAAATAAAATGTATAGGTCTGAAGTATAAGTTTAAACCAATGATTAATGTGTTTGCAGCACAGGGTGAAAGCCAGTAACAGAAAGCCTGAAAAGCCTTGGTTCAAGCCCTAGCAGAGGGTCAGCTGACTGGTGACTAACAAGGGCCAAAGAGCAGCCTTCACTCTAAAATAACAACCATTAAAGGGGTGCTGCATAGTTGGTCAAGTGTTTGCCTAGCATGCATAAGGCCCTGAATTTAATCCCCAGTATCATACAAACTGGACATGGTAGAGATCAGCAATCATGGAGGCTATACTACATGGGGAAGTTTTTGTTTGTTTTGTTTGTTTGTTTGTTTGTTTTTGAAACAGGGCTTCTTTGTATCTCTGGCTGTCATGGAACTCACTCTGTAGAGCAGGCTGGCCTCGAACTCAAGAGACCCTTCTGCTTCTTTACCCCCACAACCCCCCATGCTGAAATTAAAGACATGTATTGTCACCACCCAGCAGCATGGAGAAACACCCAGACAACATACATGAATAAATATGCAATTTCATCACACAGATGGAAACCTTGGAAGCATAAGCTAGCTGGTCCATCTAGAAAGTTCCAGGCCAGCTAAGACTACATAGTGAGGCACTGTCACAAAATAAAAATAAAAAATTAAAAATAACCCAAAATATGTTTTATTTAAAAAAAAAGGTAAAAAAGAGGGCCCAGTAAACTGACTCAGCAGGTAAAGCCTTTATAATGCAAGACAGACAACCTGCATTCAGCCCTGGAGCCCACACAAAGATAGAGAGCCTCTATATGCACACCATGGCATATGTGTTCCTCTCACCCCACCAGCACAGCACCCCATCTCCACAACACACACACACACACACACACACACACACACACGAGTTCTAGTTGGGTTTCTATTGCTGTGATAAACACCATGACCAAAGCAATTTGGGGAGGAACAGGAGGGGAGGAGGAGTTTACTTCATCCTACAGTTTACACTGTAAAGTTTACAGTCTATCATGAAGGCAAGCCAGGGCAGGAACTCAAGACAGGAACCTTTGGGCATGGGTACATCCCAGCACTTGGAAGGTAGAGGCAGTTGAATCTAAGTTTGAGGCCAGCCTTCTTTCTCTACATACTGAGTTCCAGGATGGCCAGGGCTATGTAGAGAGACCTTGCCTCCAAAAAAAAAAAAAAAACAAAAGAAAAGAATAAAGAGAAAAAAATGAAAGAAAGAAAGAAACCTGAAGGCAGAGGCGATGGAAGAATGCTGCTTACTGGCCTATTCCCAATGGCTCACTCAGCTTGCTTTTTTTATTATATAGCACAGGACCACCTGCCCAGAAGTGGCAATGTCCACATCAATCATTAATCAAGAAAATGCCTCATTTACCTATAGGTCAATCTTATGGAGACATTTTCTCAATTGATGTTTCCTCTTCTCAGATGACTCTAGTTTGGGATAAGTTGACAAAAAGGAAAAGAAAAGAAAAAAACCAGCACACATCACCACATCAGCATCCCAATAGTAAAAAAACCTAACCAGCACACATCACCACATCAGCATCGCAATAGTAATACAAACTTTTTAAATACAAAGGCGGAGGACTGGGGCTGGGGCTCAGTTGATAGAAAGCTTGACTAGCATGCACAAGTCCTTCCCTGAGAGTCTCAGCACTGCACCACGGCATCCTCATAGTCCCAGCACTCAGTAGGCGAGATGTAGGGCGATCAAAAAAGAATTCAGGACCACAAAAGAGTTAACCAAAAATCAAACTAACAAATAAAAGTACGACCACCATCCCCCTAAAAAAAGAAAAAGGAAGTAAGTATTTAATCACTAAAATTTATTGATATAAGTAAATACTAAAACCAATGAGTTCAGTAAAACCCTGAGATTAAAGGTCACTATAAAAATCAAGTTTGCTGGGCATGGTGGTGGCACACACCTCTAGTCCCAGCAGAGAGGCAGAAGCAGGTGGATCACTACTGGTCTGATGGCAAGTACCAGGACAGTCGGGAAAGAGCTTTAGACTCTGTCTCCAAACAAAACAAAAAACAAAAACAAACCTGTGGGAATTTCTGCTGTGATTCTAGTTCCCAAAAACTTAAAGCATGAACATCACAAATTCAAGGTCAACCCGGGCTGCAGAGTAAGACCCTGCTACCAAAACAAACTGTGTTTCTTCTACACACTAGCATTCAAAAACTGAGAAGTGAAACAAATTACAGTTTGGATGTCAAATGGACCCCAAAAAGTCAAGTGTTTGAACAATTGGTCCCCAGATGATGACACTGCTTTGAGAAGTTACGGACATTTTGGAATTATGGCCTATGTAGCAGAAATGAATTGCTGGAGACAGGCTGCCTGGACACACACACACACACACACACACACACACACACACGTTCTCACATTCGTTCTCATTCTCTCTCTCCTCTCTCCTCCCTCCCCCCTCCCTCTCAATCTTTCTCTCCCTCCCTCTTTCTGGTTTTGAACTCTATGTTCTCTGATCCACCAGAAGATGAAGATGAACTGATGTCCTTCCTCCCTAAAATTGCTCCTGTTAGGTATCCTGTCACAGAACAAATAACTAACACACCCAGAAAATACAATTATATAAAGTGAACACACAAAAATTACAAAATGCTTATAAAGTAATGCAAGATGAGCTAAGGAAGTTCAAGGTTGCAAGAATGCAATCCCAAAATTTCCAGAAGGATTTGTTCAGAGACTTAAACTGGTCTTGAAATAAAAAAGTAAATAAATGCATGAATAGATTACATTTATCATTACTAAGTTAAAATAAAAAACTAAGTCAAATTACCTGATTTCAAGACTTTATATGAAACTACAGCAATCAAGAAAGTATGTAACTGAACACCGGGCAGTGGTGGCGCACGCCTTTAATACCAGCACTCGGGAGGCAGAGTCAGGCAAATCTCTGAGTTCGAGGCCAGCCTGGTCTACAGAGTGAGTTCCAGGACAGCCAGGCCTACACGGAGAAACCCTGTCTCAGGAAAAAAAAAAAGTATAGCTGGACTGGAGAGATGGCTCAGCAGTTCAGGCACTGACTGCTCATACAGATGACCCAGATTCAAGGCCAGCCTGGGCCACATGGCCCACAATTGTCTGTAACTCTAGTACCAGGAGATCCAATGCCCAATTCTAGCCTCAGGCACCAGCCATACATGTGGTCACAGAGATGCAGGAAAAACACACACACATAGAAAGGAATTAATTTCCTTAAAAGGAAGTATAGCCATTAATAAGAGAGCGAACACAGGGTCTCAGGAAAAGGAGGACGGAGTACAAAACAGACAAGAACGAGCTGTATCTAGCAGCTGTACAAAGGCACTCAATGAGGAGATTCGTCTTTAAAGAAACGTTGCTATAATTAATGTCAACATGCAAAATGAACAGGCCTCAACTTACACACGACATCACTTATAAAATTTAAACAAAAACCGTATCAAAGACATAAATAAAAATTACTTTCATTTTTTTAAGCATTAGGTTCACAAAAATGGTCCATTTATTAATTTTATTTTTTGCAGTAAGTGCGGGGCCTTTATGCATAAATGCAGGTGCATTACCACTGAGCTACACCCTGCTCTTTGAAAACAAAACAAACTAATTTAGACCCAGTTAGGACAGACTGCTCCAATTTACCTTACTCAAAGCACAAAAACAAACTGCAACAAATAAACAAAAAACAAGAACTGTTTTTAGATTTGTCACCTAAAGCCAATTTTTGTTTTGATTTGTTCTTAAATCGTAAAATTAAGATTTAATAAGTCAGGGCAAGGACTGGGGAGATGGCTCAACAGGTACTTACAGTCAAGACCGACAACCTGAGTTCAATCCCTTAAACATATGACCAAGTAGAGAACCAACTCCTGTGGGTTGTCCTCTGACCTCCACAAGCATGGCATACTCAAAGGAACACATACACACAACTAATTAATTACCTTTTAAAAAGCCAGACCTGGCTGCACAAGCCTACAATCCCAGCATGCAGAAGGCTAAGGCAGGAAGACTGTAAGATCTAGTTAGCTTGGATACACAGCAACATTCTGTCTCATTTTTTAAATTTAGTAATTTAATGAATGCTATTATCCTGAGAAGATTCAGTATCCAGGATCATCTCCCTGTTTCCTTTATCAATCTTTCTCTCCCTTTCTCCTCACCTCTGCTTCCCAAATAGTGGGACATGTTTGAGTAATCTGATGTTTACAAATGAACATACTGTTCTCATCTTAGCTCTAATTTCAGTTCAATAGAATGTATGATCTTTTAAACAGTTTAGATCAGACGTGTCAGTCAGTGGCTGGCTAGAGGGCTCAGTAGGTAAAGATACTTGCAACCAAGCATTAGGACCTGAGTTCAATCCCCAGAACCAACTTAGTAGAAATAGAGCTGATTCCTTAAAGTTTTCCTCTGATCTCCAGATATGATCCATTAGTGTCTGTGTACACACATACCAAAAAAAAAATTTTTTGACAGAAATGTCTGTCAACTACAGAGCTAAGGAACTGTATAAAATGTCAGGAGCCATCTAGGCAAATATGTTTTTTGGAGATGGCCCACCATTTTTTGCACGGCCCGTGACAAGTAAGCTCTGACTTGCAGGCCTTCAGAGATTTTATTTCAGAATTGCTTCTTTTCCTATCACTATTACATAATCTAATGATTTCTAGGCATTAGCCTACCCTATTGGGCAGATTTCTTGCAGATCAACATGAAGATGAACTTTCATGAATTAATGTTGTTTAGATAAATTAATGATTGTATAGAATTCCTGATTTTATTTAAATAATTTTAAAAAGAAAGTTTTAAGAGATGGTTTTAGTTGTTTTGCCAGAAAGTCAGAATCAGAAATAGAAGGTGTCCATTCCTCACAGAATAGTAAGTAAAGGCTGCATAATAAAGAATACGAGTTTTTACAATTAGACTAAAGAGAGATATAGGCGAAGGACAAATTTGTGATCCAGGACAAACATTCATTGTAGGTCAGGTCCAAGGATGAAGCCACAGGTGTGCACTGTGATAAAGCAAGGCCCGTGTGAAACTGTTGCTTTGAACTTATAATGAGCTTACAGAATGAAACATTGCTTTGAACTTACTATCAACATATTCCTGTAACTCCTCTTTCGTGTAACATTTTATCCATCAGGTAATTTTCTAAAGAACTTTTGTCTAAGAAGGTATAAGAGGCAAGAGAAAAGAAATAAGGTGGTGGCTTCTGAAGCTCTGCTCTATCCACCACCATTTGGTACGTGTGTGGCTTGGGGGGCTCTGACCCATCCATCCAAATGTATATATGTATATGTATGTTTGTCTCTATGTATGTATATACATACATGTGTCGGTATATGTGTATGTATGTAAATATGCGTGAACACTTGTGGAACTGATGAGACAGGTGGTCAGACCCGACCAGAACGTATGTGTGTATGAATGTATGACTTTGTGTATGTCTGTGCATGTTGTCTGTGTAAATGAATTTTCTTTTTCTTCTTTTCCTTTCTCTCTGGTTCATGAAGAGTTAATGAGTCCAAGCCTCTCACCTGGCAAGTGAGAGTTCCTTAAGCAACAGAAAAAAGAAACCAGCATTAATTAGCACTAAATACTAAGAGTTGCAGAGAAAAGAAACTAGTGTTTATTAGCACAAAATAGTGAGCGGATTACAGAGAAAAGAAACCCGGGTTTATTAGCACAGAATAGTAAGAGAGAGTGTTAAGTTTCCAGAGGCCTTCGGCTTCTCTTCCCCAGAACAGGAAGAGAGAGTTACAAGGCCATAGATCATCAGTCTTTGGCTTTCTTCTGAGTCCCACCTCAGTACATGTGATGCCAGGAAATTCCCCGGCAGTAAAACAGTAATTATCACACCTGATTTAAGACTCATGAGTGAGAACATTTTACTTGTGATGTTGGCAAACCAAAGAAGAGCTTTTGGCCTGCAGCTATCATGTAAACATAATTCATAATCATGGACGGTCTTCCACTAAGGTGGAACCAGAAGAAAAAAATGTGTTGTTCATAAAAGACACACCCACAAAACTCCTCTTGCTGGAAACAAGTTCATAGGACTTCTTTGGTTTTGTTGTTGGTTTGTTTTGGTTTTTTATGTTACAAAATTAACTTGAAGAATCTAAGAAAAAATTATAAACTCTAAGAAAATTAGAGAAAGAATATTATAGAATACGTGGCCAAGCAAATGAGCATACACATACTGAGTGATCTACAGTGTCAGCAGAAGAAAAGACACTGGTAAGATCTGAGGAGAGAGAAAAGATGTAAAATAAATGAAAATACACTTTGAGTGCCAGACAGCATTAGGGGCCACCACAGAGTGCAGCAATTTAAATTAAGCCAGTTAAAGAGGTTTTGTGGTTTCCCCATTGATCTTCAGTAGCAGTGGTTCAGGTATGAAAGAGAGCTGAGTTAACCAGTACTGTGTTTTATTAAATAAGGACCACAAAACAAGAATGAAGAGGGGGGATGAAAATTAAGAATTAAGAAAGAATGGGTCACCAGGCAATGGTGGTGCACGCCTTTAATCCCAGCACTCGGGAGGCAGAGGCAGGCGGAATTCTGAGTTCAAGGCCAGCCTGGTCTACAGAGTGAGTTCCAAGACAGCTGGAGCTACACAGAGAAACCCTGTCTCGAAAAACAAAAACAAAAACAAAACAAACAAACAAAAAAAATGGGGCTTGAGAGATGGCTCAGTGGTTAGGAGCACTTGCTCTTGCAAAGGATCCAGGTCCAGCTCCCAACACCCACGTGGTACCCCACAATCATCTGTAACTGCAGTTCCAGGGAACCCAATATATTGTTCTGACCTCCAAGAGCACTCATGATGTACATGGCAGACATGCATGCAGGCAAAACACTCATACACATAAAATAAAATTTTAAAAATGTAAAGAGAGAAAGAAAAGTATAAAACTTAATAAAGTTGGGCATAGTGGTATACACACACCTTTAATCCCAGGACTCAAGAAGCAGAGGCAGGCAATTTCTATCACTTCCAGCCAGCCTGTCTACATAGTCAAGTTCCACAACAACCAGGGCTACTTAGAAAGACCAGGTCTCAAAAAGAAAGTAAAGCTAAATGAAACAGACAGAGACAGAAAATTTAATGAAGCCAAGTGTAATGGTACATACACCAATAATCCTACTATTTTTGAGTGGAGGTAAGAGGTTACAAATCAAGGCTAGCCTAAACAATGCTGCTAGTAGAAACTACCTCTCCTTTTCAAAGTTTTATAAAGGGGGTCTTAATGGCATGGAAGTCCCATGGGGTGGCCAAGCCAGTTTGTCATGTGTGTATGGAATGGGGCACACAGGTACAATACATCTATGTGTGTGGAACAGCTAACAATCACAGGTGTTGGTCTTGACTTTCACCTTGTTGGAAACAGGGTGCCCTCTTGTTTTGCCTATGTGTACTCTTGGGCCAGCTAGCCAGGAATTCACCTAGCTCCTCCATCCATACCCTACAGATGTACTAGGATTACCAACGCATGCTTTCCACCATTAGTCTCTATGTGGGATATAGAATTTAAAATCAGGTCTTCATACTTCCATGGCAAGCTAAGTTTAACCACTGAGCCATTTCCCCAGCCCAATTAGTCAAACTTCTAAGCCCATGTAAACTGAAGAAATAAAGTTTGCCAATAACTTCATCACTTTCAAGGTGTGAGTCACTAACAATCACTCATCTGTAATGATCTGAACTGGTGTGGTGGCATTCCAACAATTACATATTCTGCTGCAGCCATGACTACTGTTATATCTTCTTGGTTAGTCAGACTGGTGGTACATTTAGATACCAGCAGCCTTCCATATCCACAGGCTCTGCATTCTCAGACTCAACTGGCATCAGATGGGAAATTTTGGAAGTAATTTCAAGTACACTGGAGGAGGCATATACATCATTTTATGTAACGGACCCAGGTATGTTTAGAATGGAAGGGGAGGAGAGCTCTAGAACCAGTCCCTTACTGATATTATGGAGAAACTACATTTTTTCTCTTACCATAAATTATGTGTAAGTTTCCTTTATAGCATAGTTAGGGCACTACAAGGATCTTTTTTAAATGATGTACTTGATACCAAATAGGTCATTTCAGAATTGTAAAAGGGGATTAAAGGAGGAGGGCACTAAGCTGGACACTGCAGCCCAGCACACAGGAGCTTGAGGCAGGAGGATGCAAAGTGTCCTGGGCTATACATTAATGCCCCGAGAGAAAGACTAAACTCTGACTCCGCTGAAAAATCACTCAGGACAAAGTCTCATATATATGATCAGACTGGCAACATAAAGAGACAATGTTAAATGTGGAAAAAAAAAAAAAGCTAAAACAACCTGGATGTGCATCCTGCCCAGCAGGTAAGTAAGAACAGAGAAAACAGTATGCAGTGAGGAGAGGAAAACCTTGCCTCCGTTCTCTTAGCCAAGATGCTCATACTTGAAATAACAAAATGGCACAGCAAGTAGAGGCACTTGTCATAAAGCCTGACACCCTGAGTCAATCCCCAGAGCCATGTGGTAGAAGCTGCCTCCTACAAGTTGTCCTCTGACACGACACACACACATATTCTCTCAGTAAAATATAATAAAACTGGTATATTTTAAGAATGTGATATTTAACAGGAAATATGACTTAGGTAATACTGATATTAATGGGAGGTGTAGGAATGCCAAATGGGGGCAAGCAAGATGGTTCAGAGGGCCACTGGGTTAAGGTACTTGCAACCTGAGTTTGATCCCCAGAACCACATAGGAGAAAATGTCTCCTATAAGTTATTCTTTGGCCTCTAAGTGTGGACTGGGGCACAAGTGTGCACCTAGATGCACACGCAAATGGCAAATAGGCTGTGATTTTGAACACCCAGAATTAAAAAATACTAGCACATTTGTAAGCCTAGCAGTATGCATTTATACTGTAAATGCTAATTATGGATGCAGGATATTTGATCATACCTTGAACCCTGGGACTTTGTTACTTACTGATGATACTCAGCCCTTAGCACACACCTTTAATCCCTCAGGCTGAAATACAGACACGCTCTTAGTACACACCTTTATCCCAAACAAGGAAGGTAAAGTTAGTTTGTAGAAGGAAGCACCCATGTTTGAAAGTGATATCTAATTGAGTGGTAGACAAAATGATGAATCAGAGAAAGATTTGACAGAATAGGCTATGCCCAACTCTCACGGGAAGAGAGAGGAAAGGGAAGCTACTTAAGGGAGCAGTGCAGAGAAGACAAAGGAGGCAGCTTTACTAGGTAGACCAGATGCAGAGAGAGAACAAGCTAGACACAGGTGAAGACAGAACAAGCCAGAGAATGAGAAGGAGCCAGAAGTTTAGAACATATTGCTGGAGTTACTTTGAGTTCAAGCAGAGCAAAAAGAAGTGGGAAGAAGGGGAGGGAAGGACAGAGGGAGGGAGGGCAGAGCATCAGAGGGAGAAAGGGGAGGGGGGCAGGCTAGATTGAATCAGTCAATGTAAAAAGAAAGTTTTGAGCCAGAACATCTCAGCTGAGTTGAATCAGACAGCAAGTTCAGAAAGAGGCTGAAAACATTCTAAGCCTAGATAAGATTGTACAGAGCTTAAAAGCTTCCAGGCAGCTAGCCTAGGCCTAGGTTTATAGGCAAATGTAAATGTTATTAATCCTTAAGAAGTACAAAAAAAAAAAAGAACACTCACTTTCTCGTCTGCTAATTTACCAGGGCTCCGACCTAAGCCAAAATACTTCTTAGGTCGTCTTTTCTACAAAAGAGGACAGTAAGGACACAAACTTCCTAAAGCCATCCTAGAGAGTAAATGACAGACCCCGAGACGCACAAGGACTGCTTTTAAATGGTGTTTCTCATTTTAACAATATGTAAGAAGGAAACCGGATTAACATAATATTGCTACAAAATCTACAAGGCTTTTAGTAAAACTCAAACACCAAAGTACACATATCACACATATACTGACTCCCATGAGCTCAAGTCTCTAGTTATGACTTCTCCACCAGATTTGAGACCCCAATCATCTAAACATTTTAACTTTGATATCAAACAATCTTTCCAATGTAACCCAGTCAAAACCAGATTTTTCCATGCCCTTGTCCACCTGGTTTCCAAACTCAGCAGACAGCATGCCTATCCTATTGCTAAAGAAGGTAGTACCTCTAATTACTGTTTCTCTCAATCCTCACACCAATCCAAAACAAAGTTCTACTGGACCTACCACAAATCACATGTCAAATGGGTGAGCTGGTGGTTCACACCTCTAATCCCTCCCAGAACTCAGCAGCTGGATCTCTGGGAGTTCCTGACCAGCCAGGGCTACACAGAGACCTGTGTCTTAGTTACTGTTCCACAGTTATGAAGAAAGACCACAGCCAAAGCAATTAGAGAAGAAAGCATTGCATCAAAGGCTTGCTTACAGTTTCAGAGGATTAGTCCATGACCATCAGAGCAGGGAGCAGATTAGCACGGTGCTCCAACAGTAGCTGAGGGCTTGCATCCTGATCTGAAAACTGGGAGAGAGGTGAGACTAGGCCTGGTGTGGGTCTTTGAATCATCAAAGCCCACCCTCACCCTCAGTGACACACCTGCTCCAACAAGGCCACACACGCACACACACACACCCCTACCTCCTAATTCTTCCTCAACACTCCACCAATTGGAGATGGACTACTCAAGTATTCAAATATATTAGCCTAAGGGGGACATTCTCGTTCAAGCCACTACTACATCCTGTCTCAAAAAAAAAAAAGGGTGGGGGGAGGGAAAGAAAGGAAGGGGGAGGGGGGAAAAGATAAAAAAAAAAATCACAGCACTATCCCTACTACCAAACAGCCCTTACTACCAAGGGTTTCTTCTGTTATAACCCTACCACATTTAAAATAGGATCATGTGGCCTTAGATGTACAGTAAGTTTGAGGCCATCCTAAGCCCCATGAAAACCTGTCTCAGAAAAATAAACAAACATCAGTGGATATTCATCTGTATATCCACCAGCCTACAACTCTGTCTTAACACTATATACTCTAGCTATAAGGGCTGGAGAGATGGCTCAGTGGTTAAGACCACTGCTGCTCTTTCATAGGGCCCAGGTTCTATTCCCAGCATCCACATGGCAACTCACAACTGTCTATAAATTCAGTTCCAAAGGATTCAAATGCCTTCTTCTGGTATCTGTGAGCACCAGCCATGCACACATACACAGATATACATGCATCCAAATACAGCCACACACATAACACGATAAAACAAAATATAATTTTTTAAAAATTAAAAATAAGCCAGGGGTGATGGCACATATCTTTAATCCCAGCCCTTGGGGTGAGAGAAGGAAGGCAGATACAGGCTGATCTCTGTGAATCTAAGGACAGTTTAGTGTACATAGTGAGTTCCATGCTAGCCAGGGCTGCATAGTGAGAAGTGAGATCTTGTGTCAATAAGTAAACAAATAAAGTCCAAATAACAGGCTCATTATAATAGAATGCCCTCTAACAAACACTAGAAAAGGTTTTATGCTAAAATATTAAGTACCAAGGACTAGTAATTTCTGAAGAAAATTGAGTGATGAGTGCCCTTGAGTAGAGAAGGGGTGGCATCTAATGGCAGAGCCAAGGAACTGACCTAAGGAAGACAGGCAATTCATTCATGTACCAGAAATAAAGACTAATGAGCAGTGTTACCAGAAAGTGTTTGGCAGTGCTGAAAGGCCTGTGGCGCTTCCAACTGCTCAAGTGGTCTCAGACTAAGGTATCTTGTAAGGAACATGAAAAGAATGTGTGAACATCAGTTACTTCCTGGAAGGACTCTAGCCAGTTAACTAGACGCTCGGAGATATGACAGAAGAGTTGGAAACTGTGGTATCACTACTGTCACTTGCTGACAAACATCTGAAGGCTGTAAAAGCTCGAAGGCCATCCACCGTCAGTGTGGAGAATGAAGCCCAGCAATTTTCTCTGGTGCAGGTGAGCAGGCATTACTAAAGGGCTGACTTCCCACAACAGCCAATGCTGCAACATAGCCCCAAACAGCCATGCTGAGCACACACATGCCTTTCTTACACAGTAAGGGTAGCTAGCTAATTTCTTCAAAAGAAATTAATACTCCCTGTATTTTAGTAAATATTAGCTTTCCCCAAACTCCCTTCTCCCTTTTTTTGAGACAGGGCCTCATCATATAATCCAATTTGGCCTCAAACATTATAAATAGGGGAAACGTTTTCTTCAGTGATACAGCCACTAGTAAGATGCCCATGATCTTTAATGGAACCCTTTACTTGTGCTCCTTTCAATAACCATAACTAAGCTTACTGATTCATTTAATTAAAAAAAAAAAAAAAAAAAAAAGACACGAAGGTCGAGTGGAGCGACATGGAAATAGCAATGAGTGTGAATGTGAAGAAAGTACATTAAACAGATGTATGAAGATGCCACAGTGAGACCCATTATGGATAACTGATAATATACGCTAGGAAAACTTTATTTTAAATCGTGGTAAGTCCAACCTTCCTACAATTCATATAGGTCTCATCATCAAATCTGCATAATTGTACAGTTTGCTTTTCTTGTCTCTACAGATAAAAGCTTTCAAAGTATAGCCTATTTGCTAGATACAGCACTAAGAATCGTTCCATCCACGGGAAGTTCCCGCCTGCATTTTAAAGCAATACTGCCACCAGAAGACTAAAAAGAAAAGTAGCCACTAACAACTGCAGCTAATTACAGAATATTTACTTATCTCCATCGGTTGCTATGTAACAACTCCCTGATGCTGACTGGACACTCATTCCTCCTTGTACCTCACCCCACTCCTCCCCACTCCTTCTTTGTTTGCAGGGTTAACTAAACCTGATACCGAATGGTGGCTCAAATCTGAGTTGTCCCCAACTGCGGGAAAACAAGAGAACAGATGAGCGGCCAACGCTTTCTGCTGTCAATTAAGGGAAAAGTAAATAAAGGCCATGGGATGTGCAGTCCTTCCGTGAGGAGGACCTGAATAAGCGCTAACGGTGCTTTTGGGAGTCTTCCCGTAAACACTACGAAAGAAAGAGGGAGAAAGGGAGAGGGGAAGGGAAAGATGGAGACAAGAGAGGGAGAGAGAGAAGCAAAAAGAAGGGATACCAAAAGGAAGAGAGGAGGAAGGAGAGGAAGAGTGGGGAGAGAGAAAAGAAACTGGAGATTAAGTAAAACAGAAACCACGCGGAAGAGATGACTGTCTTGACTGTCCAACTTCACGCCGTACCCAAACGCCCTGTCCCAGCGCAGGCGTTCCCCACGGGCTTGTAGAAACGTTACAAAGTCTTCAAGCCTTTGGCCGCAAGTTACCACTGTAAAGCGACAAGCAGCACAGCAACGTGTCACCGAAGCGCCGCCTGTGGCCGTACCCCAAGCCTGGGGGCGATGCCAGCGCGTCCCCGGACCCCGGCGGCAGCGCGCCAGGATTAAAGCACCGTAGCGAGGAGCGCGCCCGCCCGCCCCGGTCGCGCGCCCGTTCGCACCGCCGCTCACCCGGTAGTTGCTCGAGCCCACCCAGCCGGTGAGAGCGTCTACGGTCTTGGCCAGGCGGCTCGGGTCGTCCTCCAGATCCGGGATGGCACCGGGCGCGCCAAGGTGGAGCAGCAGCTCCTCGCCCGCCTGCAGCCGGCCGCTCACGTCCTTCTGCAGCACTTGGGCGCTGAAGTACTCGGCACCGCGGGGCTCCATGGCCGCGCCCGCCGCCCCTCAGCCGCCCGTCGCCCCTCAGCCGCCAACTTTCCTCGCAGCACCGCCGAGCCGCGGCGGTGAAGCCTCCGGGACGCGCCCGCCACCCAGAGGCGCCGCTCCCTGGGGCGCGGAGGCCGGCGGGGGACGGCCCCCCTAAACTAATCAAACTCGGCGCCCCCCGGTCCCAGCCCCGCTTCAGAGGCTGCGGCTGCCGGCGACGTCAGCGCGCGCGTGACGTCAGAGAGACGCGCCTGCCCGCCCGACCTCCCGGCGCGCCCGATCCTCTTGTGGGCTGCGGCCTGTGGCACTGAGGGCCGGCTCGTTGGGCGGTCGGGGCCGTGTAGGTCGACTCGCGTGGGCGTCCCCGGAAGGCCCCTGTGGGAATTCCGGCATCTCCGGCGATTCACTCCGCCGCCATCATCAAGACTAAAAACTTTCTGGTACTTGTTCTCCCCCTGCCCCGCCCCTGCCGTCTTTTAAAACCGGAATACATGGGTCGTGTTCTTCCTCGGCAAAGGCCTGGCTGTCCCTTCCTGCAGCCGCCCCCACAGTCGCCCTAGAAGACTTTCTGTTTCTAGTTGATACCGAGATTTTGCAAATGGATCCACATTTCTGTTGACGCACTTTCGCCTCCCACCCTCACTCTGGGAAGTTCCCAGCCCTCTGTAACCCACTAACCACCTCTGCCCTAGGCGATTCCAATTTGATTTTTGTTTGCACTGGGACTTACATAGTACAGGATGTCATCGGACTTACCCTATAGCAGAGGATGATCTTAAATTTCTGGCTCTACCTCTACCTCCCAAGCCTGAGGCACAAAACTCGAGTTTTGTATTGGGATGGCTGGGGCTGTTAATTTAAAAGATTTATTTTTATTTTATGTGTACATGTGCGCACCTGAGTGTGTGTGCGCGCACCACATGCACACTGCACACATGTGCCTGTTTGCGGAAGCCAAAAGAGGAAGTCAGATCTGGAGTTACAGGCAGTTGTAAGCCACCTGATGTGGGTGCTGGGAACCGAACCTGGGTTCTCTGCAAAGGCAGCAAGTCCTCTTAACTGTTGAGCCATCTCTCCAGCCCAGTGTTGTTGAGAATAGGTTTGGCTGTGAAACTTGAACTAGTCTGGAACTCTTGATCCTTCTCCCTCAGTCTCTTGCATTCAAAATGTATTTCTAACATGGTAGGGTAATTTTCCATTTTTAAAAAAATGATGTAAGTCCACATTGTGTTCTTTTTCTCTTCCTTTCTCTCTCCCAATTTCTTTAACCCTGATCTCAATATCCCTAGGGCTCAAAAGAAAACTTTGAGTCTAACTTCTCATAGCAAAATGTTGGAATTTCATTCCATGAAGTGTGTATCTTAAAAGTCTCTACTTTCCAAAAAAGGGTTTCTCTGTGTAGGCCTGGCTGTCCTGGAACTCTCTCTGTAGACCAGGCTGGCCTTGAACTCAGAAATCTGCCTGCCTCTGCCTCCCGAGTGCTGGGCTTAAAGGCATGCGCCACCACTGCCCGGTTAAAAGTCTCTACTTTTTATACTTAATCGTTCCCCATTATACTCTGGCATGTTGATTCATTCATATAGCAATAGGCATCTGGGTTGTTGGCAGTTTTTCATAATGATTAGCATATGTACCTGAGTTTAGGTGCCCTTGGAGGCAGAGGCATCAGATCTCCTCTTGCAGATAACCCAGGTTCGATTCCCAGCATCCCAGCTCACAACCATCTACCTACAGTTCCAGAGGATCCAACGCCCCTGTTGACTTCCAAAGGTACCAGGCATGCCCGTGGTACACATACGTAAAATACTCATACACATTAAAAACTACACATACACATAAAAGTAAATGTTTTTAAAGTTTTTTGAATTTTAAAAATATCATTCCTTAAATAACACAGGTGTTGCTTTGAATGCATTTAGGAACTGTCTTTCTCTCGGTGGAGCACTCCTGTAATCCTAGCACATAGGCAGCAGGAGGGTCATGAGTTCAAGACCAGCCTAGGCTACTGAGATCTCTTAAAACAAAACAGGGGTTGGAGAAATTGCTCAGTGGTCAAGAGCACTTGTTTTTGCAGAGACCCAAGCTTGAGTCCCAGCACTCCATGGCAACCCACAGTTGTCTGTAATTCCAGTTCTAGGGGATCTAACACTCTCTTTTAATCTCCTTGGCCAATAGGCATGCATGTAGTGCATATACAGATACAGATATGCAGGAAATGCAGTCATGCACATAAATCTTTAAAAACACAAAGGTGCAGGGAAATTAAAGGATTAGATTGAATTTTAGGAAAGAAGATGATATACTGAACATCCCTTCATGATCAGTCACGAGAGTGTATTAGGAGCATGTGTCTATTTTTAACCAGACTAGAATGGTGTACTGAAACACGGGAGACTGACTTCCCGGCCTACTTGTTATTTGTGAAAATAGTGGAAACTCTGAGTAAATTCTTTTCTAATGGGAGTTTATTTTCCATACAAAAGCTAGGAAAGAAGTGACCACATGGCTAGTTTGAAGTCATATTTTCAGCAAATGTCCACCAAGAAAGGCATTGTGTTCTCTCCTGGGTGGGGTATTAGGGAACCAGTGGGAGTGGCTTAGATTTGGCACAGCCCACTGGAAACAAGACAGATGTTGGCACACATCTATATGTGCCATAGCCACACTGTAGAATTCTCGTAGCAGACACAAATGACTCCGCGAGGACAAAAGTAGGGATGGTACTTAGTGGTAGAACACGTGCCTGGATGGGAAAGAGTCTAGGTAAGAAAGCAGATCCAAAACAGCAGTTGAGTTGAAATACTCAACTGTGGGTTCCTGTCTTCAAATCTCTGCACCAACAATGGTTTTGACCTCCTGACCTCTCACTGTGTGCTGGAGTGCAGGACTCCTTCCTGTAGCCCTTCAATTAGAAAAGACCCTTGACTGGATATTTTTTTTTTAAGATTCTGAGCTAACTGCTTATAAAGGAGAAATCAAATCCAGAAGGAGTTTAAGCTCCTCTCTGGGAAAAGAACTCAACCCATGTTTCAGAAACAGGAATGTTAAAAATTCTGAATCTGCACTCAGGGCAGAAGGTTCCATTCTGCTTTGTTCTGAAATGTTTATTAAATTATTGGGGGTGGGGGGAGCTTGGCAAAAGCATGGAGCTATGCATGTTCCCACTTGAAAATACACTATAAAAGCATGTAGCTTTCCATGCTCTCGGACTGCTCTCTACAGTGTAGCGTAGCTGACCTATGAAAACGAGAGACGGCTGTGGAAATAGCGTTTGACTTCTTAAAATAAGTGATAAAATAATATTGTTTCTTCCTTGGTAATTCTTGAGAGGAAGCCAGTTGCCCTGTCAAGACAATCAGGACAGCTGCTTCTTGGTAAAAGCTAGGAGATGACAAGACCTTGAAGCTTCCCAGTGGCCTTCAGACAATCACAGCCTTGGCTGCTGTCTTAGCTGTCACCTCAGGAAAGAACCAGAGCCAAATCAGTGGGGGAGACTCTCAAGCTCCTGCCCTGCTGGGATGTGAGAGATGATGAATGGTACCCTTGTTCTAGGCCATTCAGAGTGGGGCAGTCCACCGCTAGCAACAGATGGTGAATGCAGCAAGCCAGGCAAGCTGAAGTGCAGCACCAACTTTAGTGCAGCACCAACTTTTAGTGTATTTTTCCTAACAGAAAGCCCTGCTGAATGAAATGGAGGTGTGCCGTTCAAAACATTCAGTTGCAGGCAACAGGAACAGGATTTTATTCACAGGACTTTGTAGATCATTTTTTTGTTACAAAATATTTTTAAAATGGTCTTTCATAAAGTGGAAATCCTTAACACTAGATTGGTGTGTCCTTGTAGACTTTGAGGAAGTCTCCTGTCCGTGCAGTGGGGTGGTATCTTTACAGTTTGTTTTTCAGAAATCTAACAAGTTCTCATCCTTGCTTTGGAAAAAGAGTAATAATTGCTTTAAAATTCCCAAACTGAGACCAAACCTGAGGGCGAGCACCAATCCCTAACTTAACTATTACTCTGCTATGCTTGCAGGCAGGATCCTAGCATAACTGTCCTCTCAGAGGGTCCACCCAGCAGCTGACTGAAACAGATGCAGAGACCCACAGCCAAACATCAGATGGAGCTCATGGAGTCTTGCGGAAGAGTTGAGGGAAGGACTGAGGGACCTGAAGAGGACAGGGACTCCACAAGAAGACCAACAGAGTCAACTAACGTGGATCCTTGGGGGCTCCCAGAGGCTTAACCACCAACCAAAGAGCTAGCATGGACTGGACCTACACCCCCCCCATATGTAGCAGATGTGCAGCTTGGTCTTCATGTGGGTCCCCCAACAATTGGAATGGGAGCTGTCCCTAAATCTGTTGCCTGTCTGTGGATCCTGTTCCCCTAACTGGGCCGCCTTGTCTGGCCTCAGTAGGAAAGGATGTACCTAGCCCTGCAGTGACTTGATGTGCCAGGGTAGAGTGACACCCAGAAAGGGGCCTTCTCAGAAGAGAGGGGGAGGGGTTGGGGGAGGAATTGTGGGAGGGGAGATTAGGGTGTAAAGTGAATAAATAATGAAAAAAATAGTATGTTAAGGGG
>JADRCH010000034.1:5744991-5798960 GCA_019843965.1 Rhynchomys soricoides
GCTCTTCTCCAGTGCTCTTAACCGCTGAGCCATCTCTCCAGCCCCTTGTGTACACCAGACTAGATGGATTTTATTGCTGTGAAGGGACACCATGACTAAGGCAATTCCTATAAAGGAAATTTGGGGCTGGCTTACAGTGGCAAAAAAAGGTATCCATACATTCAAGCATCTGGATTCTAGAAATGTGACCCAACCAGCAAGAAGATATGATCAAGCATGAGTTGTCAGGCATAAAGTTTAACAAAGCCTTGGGGTTAGAGAGATGGTTCAATTGGTAACATGTTTGCTACACAAGCAGGTGGTCATGAGTTCAATCCCCAGCATACACATAAAAGCCAAGTATGGTGATATGTGTCTGTAATCATATGCTTGCAAGGTGGAAGAGGAAATCCCTGAGTCCTGATGAACAACCAGTCTAGCCAAATCACTGAGCCCTGCAGTCAGTGAGAGACCCTGTTTCAAAAATGAGACAAAGAGCAATTGAAGACACCTGACACTAACATCTGGCCTCCACACACATGACCACACTTGGGTATCACACTCATACAAACACATATGTGTGCACATGCACATACCCACACATGTACTGTTAAGTCTGATAATAAAATAGGGTCTGTGGTGTTTGCTTCGTGGCCATAGGGTACCAGAGCTATCAAGCTATGTGTTTGTTCTAAGTGTAGCCGTTAACGTCCCTAGATGGGTTCATGTTCAAACCAGTGACTGATGAAGGAAGAAGCCTTTCCCTCCCCTCTCCCGAACAGGAGAGCTTCGCCCAATCCACTGAGGGCCTGAAGAGAACAAAGGGTGGGTATAGCAGAGTCTGCTCTCCACTTGAAGCCTTTGACATTGGTCTCTGGCCTTAGACCCAGACCGGAGCTTCTACCATAGGTCGATGGCTTCTCAAGCCTTCACACATGGATTGAAGCCCACACTATCAGATGACAGTTCTCAGATCTTTCCCCATACTCATGTCAAAACCCCATGTGAGTGGTTAAGTTCACGTGAAGCCATGACAGTGAGGGACTCCTGATGTGATCCATGCCCTGACTGAAGGAAAATGTTCAACTGTCCTAACTGTGTTCACAAGGGCCAGAGGATGGAGGACAGAACACACAGGGAAAGCTCATCAGAAGAAATCACTTCTATTGGAAGAGCCCAAATGGGCTAGAGGGGAGATACAAGCTCAAATCGTCAACACCGACAAAATAAGTCAGGTGTAATCCTATGCAGAAGAATTGCTGGACTTCCTGGCTGCCAGCATAGATCCAGACTGAGTGAAAGATCCTGTCTCAAGGGAATAAGACAGCAGGACACTTGACATTCTCCTCTGGCCTCTGTAGCAGTACAGCCAAGCAGCCAAGCAGGAGCATCTTTGTCCACTGCACTGTGTCACCAGCCCTCAATAGTCTTGAATACTCACTTCCTTTAACATGAAAGTGCTCTTTTGGTTTGGGGGGATTTAGTGGGGAGAACTACATAGCCCAGGCTGACTTCCAACTTGAGATTTCTCTGCCTCAGACCCGCAGGTACTGGGATTGGAAGAGTGTGTTACTACACCCAGTTAATACCAGAATCTTAACAGAGAAAGTAGAAGAGTTTTAATACATCATGGGATATGCAACCTCAGCCAGCAATTTTTCTGCAAGCACATAGCAGCTTGGACCAGAGTCAGTGTGAGAAGTTATGCAGCAGAGGGGGCTTAAATAAAGCCACTCATTAGATCCCTGATTAACTATTAAGGCTTTTAGAGAAGCTTTCTATGTGGTAGTGCATGGCCCCTGTCATAGCAAATAGCTATTTAAAAAATGTTACATAGTAGAGGACCCAACTAGGATCTTTTAAAAAAACTATTTATTTTATGAATATGAGTACACTGTAGTTGTCTGCAGACACACCAGAAGAGGGCATCAGATCCCATTACAGATGGTTGTGAGCCACCATGTGGTTGCTGGGAATTGAACTCAGGACCTTTGGAAGAGCAATCAGTGCTCTTAACCACTGAACCATCTCTCCAGCCCCCCAACTAGGATCTTAGCACATTTGTGCTCATCTTCCATGTCTTGTTCTGTGACAAGATCCTGCTATGTACCCCCAGACTGGCCTGGAACTCAGGATCTTCCTGCTCTAGCCTCTTAAGGTCATCACACGTGCACACTCTTGCTAAACATTGTGGTTTTTGTGTGACTCCCTTTTCTGGTGTTCTGATTGGATATTGCCCTATAAAGGCATCTTGCAAAGATGTGATGTGCACTGCGCATCCCAGGTATGATTAGTTTCAGACAGATCCAGCTAAGATCGGCCTGTTCATATTCCACCCCCCAGGGAGAAGGAAACCAGAGTCCTGGCCAAGATCTCTGTATACTCCCTCCCTACGGAGCTGTGGGTTCATGGTCCTTTGGCTGCCTCTGCTGAATTCTTGGTCTTCGTTTAGCAGTCTGACTCTACCCTGCCATCAGTCCATCCCATAGTTTTCATACCAAGAATGGTCCCAAGGCTCTGAGTGGGTGGTGGTCTACCATGAACAGTCAGGGGCAAGAACCACAGACTCAACTTAGCCTCAAGCTCCAGACCCAGCCGTTCCTGGCTGCCTCCACCCCTGAGCTCTGCTCTTGGCTCACCCTCAGAACAGAAAAACAAACCAGTGTGGAAAAAAAAATGAATACATGAAATTCTTTCCATTTTTTTTCTTCTGTAGAGCAGTTTGACCTCCCCAAGCTTCTACTTCCTAAAGAAGACTCAAGCCTTCATCCAGGACTTAAAATTCCTATTTTTAGAACTCTTAGAATTAACTGGTGTTTTAAGAACACATTTTTTGAAAAAGCCTTTTTGTTTGCTAGGCATGGTAGTGCATGCCCATAACTACAACTCAGTATGTAGAGGCAGGAGGATCCCTGTGAAACAGCCCGGTCTGTATAACAAGTTCTATAGGCCAGCCAGCCAGGACTACAGAGTGAGACCCTGTATTTTTTTTAAAAATGTTTTTGTTCTCTTATACTCTCAAAGAGGGGAGAGATCAGAAGGACCATGAGTCCAGGATCAAGTTCATCCTCAGCTATACGGTGAGTTTGAGGGTGTTCTGGGTAACATGAGACCTTGACCTCAAAAAGAGGAAACAGAATGGAGAGGAAGATGGTGGAGGGAAAGACACCGATTCTTAGAAATGGACGCAAGAAGACTAAAATGAGAAAAGAGAGGGAGGGGGAGGGAAAAAGGAAGATGCTTAAAAACAAGGATCCAAGTAGAAAAGTATTAAAAATCCCTATCTCCATTTTAAATCCCATCCCCTCCTTGTGCTTAGCCTCCATTACCCCTTCAAGCCCTCTCTTCCTTCTCCATCTGAGTTCTGGGTTGGATACTGGGGTTGGGCCCAGATGCGATGAATTACGAAGGTACGCAGAATGTTACAGCCTGAAGGTGGAATGTTACAGCCTGAAGGTTTAATTCCTCAGTCCTTAAAGCCAGAGACTAGAGGGAAAGAATCCCTTAGATCTTCTCCTTGATACATTGTTAAATGGTTGCAGCACAACTGGGCAACCGTAACAATGAAGCAGGCCTCTGCTAAATAGGGAACGGGGCCTTGGGATTTGCAGTTTCTGACGTAAGCCCATTTCTCTTCTTTACCAAACCGTAGTGATACCTGGAACAGACCTTGAATCTCCAGGCTTCTGAGATAGGTGGAGTGAGTCCACGCCCAGGGCACGTGTGGACATGTCAGAGGCACGCCTGTGCTGTGGCTGCTAGATGGAGATTGGAACCTTTTTCCTTGGAATGACTTTACTCACTAAGATGTCTTTTAGAAGACTGAGCCACCTCTGGTTTTCCTAGTTTTGCTGATGACCCAAGTAGGCAAGTAATGCTTTCAGTTTAAAATGTCTGTTTCCACGGGGAGTGGAAATTTTTCTGGAGTATAACAACAACAACAAAAGCCCCGAGAAATTCCCAGAGCTGAAAGATCTTTAAAAGAAATCAGAAGGCTCCAGGCTGGGATAGTACCTTGTAAATGAAGTGAATCAACTTAGTAAATTTTCAAAGGAAGAAACCGGAAAGACATAAGAAAGAGAATGGACAGCAAGCTCTTGAAGCTAGTGGTGGTAGTCCTGTCTAAGCTTTGTTGTTTGCAGACAGAGTCTGAGGTAGCGCAGGGTAGGCTGAGACTCGCTGTGCAGCAGAGGATGACTTTGAACTACTGCTCCTCAAGCCCTCTGTGGATGCTGGGATACCAGGCACATGCTGCCACATCTGGTTAGATGCTGGGATACCAGCTGTGCACGTGCTGACACATCTGGCTAGCAGCTGTGGTCTATCCCCTGTACTTACATAAGAACAATTGCCAAGGGCCTGCATCTTTAGACCAGAAGACATCAGTCAACCTCCTAGAAGAATCTCTCTCTCTCTCTCTCTCTCTCTCTCTCTGTCTCTCTCTCTCTCTCTCTCTCTCTCTCTCTCTCACACACACACACACACACACACACACACACACTATGACAGAGAGTTTAGAAGCTGTCTGTGCTATGGCTTATCAGCAGCCCTTAAATTATGACCCCAACTAGTCCCTGGCTCTTCCATGATCTTTGTCATGTGCACTACTAGGTTGAAATAAATCATGTGATGTGAAACTTCCTGTTAGGCCCCCAAACTTATAAAAGCCCAATATTCCCTTTGTCCTCAGGATTAGTTCAAGGATGTGATCTTGAAATAGGCTCCGCTGGTCTCCCACTCACCTTCCCCCATGGGACTCACCTCTCCTTCTCTCTGTGTCTCTTTTATCCTCACTTTTAAAAAAGTATCTGATTTGTTTGGGTGTTTCCCCTACATATATGTATGTGCACTATGTACGTGCATATCCTGGAGGCCAGAAGAGAGCATTGGGTCCCCTGGAACTGGAGTGACAGATGGTTGCCATCCAGGTTCAGGAATGGAACTGGGGTCCTCTGGAAGAGCAACCAGTGTCCTTAACTGCTGAGCCATCTTTCTATACCCTTCGGAACTTTTCCTAATTCTTTGTTGAAAGTGGACTTCTCTGATACACAAATAGCAAGCATGAGGGTCACAAGACTGAGCCACTGGATTCCCAAGGCCAAATATGATCAAATGTTTTCTAATTGAACAACTCTTTCTTCCTTTGTCTCTCTTCCTCCTCCTCTTCTTCCACAAAGACGGAACTTATTGTGTGTTTTCAGGTGTGTGTATGTGTGTGTGTGTGTGTGATGTGTTGGAGGACACTTACACACTTGTTTGCCATATTGTTTGTGTGAAAGCCAAAGGACATCATTGAGACATTGAGAGTTGGTTCTCTCTTTCGTTGATGGGGGTTCTAGGTGTTGAACCCAGGCGATCAGTTTTGGCAGCAACCTCCTTCATGCACTGAGCCATTTTCCTGCACTTTACCATTGGACTATATACCCCTGGACATATATGAGCTTTTTTCCCACTTGCAACCAATGAAACACTTGACTAATGTAATCAAAATGATCAAATGACATCTTTTAAAATGTGGCTAAAATAAATATGAACATTAGCTGTTTTCCAACTCTAAAGACAAGAAAACAATGGGGAAAACTAAATGTGTGAGTTATGACGATGAATAATTTTTAAAATAATTTTTAAATTTTATGTATATTGGTGTTTTGCCTGCATGTGTGAAGGGTTGGATCCCCTGGAACAGAAGTTACGGTTGTGAGCTGCCATGTAGGTGCTGGGAATTAAACATGGGTCTTTTGGAAGAGCAGCCAGTGCTCTTAAATGCTGATCCATCTCTTCAGCCCTGAGGAATAATTTTAAAATAGTAAAATCTCTCAATTAAAAAGTAATGAAAAAAATCTGAAAAAAAATTCTTTTCAGTATTTGTAGAACTGGCCACTCACCCAAAGTGGTCTGGGCACCCCGTCTGCAGAGCAAGCATATCCAAAGACTTTGGGAAAGGCAGCTACAGCCCATCCTTCCGAGCTTCACCAAACTTAGGAATAAAATGAAATTCCATTTTCTTTATCTCAATCAGAGCTGTAAGGCGTGGCGTATGTAACCTGCCAGTGCTCACAAGTGCCCAACTACTTCTCAGAGTTTCCAGGCGTTGCCTCATGCTGGGAACAAGGTAGACCCACTATCATCAGCTTCCTTGGCCATTTGGGTGCCCAAGGACTTGTCCAAGCCAATCCGCTGTGCTGCCTGGGTAATGCATGTTCCCAGGGGAGAGACTCTCCCTGAGTGCATATTCATATTGTCATGCAATGCCTCCCCCAGAACCTCCTTCTCTATTCCCCACTTACGTGTTTACATAGTGTCTTCAACTGATGGGGTTCTTTTAGAATGTTGTTAAGAGGCTGACCTTCTACAGAGGAAGTGGGTCAGTAGGGGTAGGCCTTGAGGCTTGGGAGTTTGGCCCACTTCCTGTTTTGCTTCTGGACTACCAGGCCACCTATTTTTGCCATCATGCCTTTCCCGGCACAATGGATAGGGTTCTTTCTTCCTCTCTTTTAAAGAAAGCTGTATGTCTGCATGTACATTATGTGTATCACATGTATGTCCAGTACCCAGGAAGGCCAGAAGAGGGCATTACATTCCCAGGAACCACCAAGTGAGTGCTGGGTACCGAATCCAGCCATGTCCTCTGGAAAAGAGATCAGGGCTCTTAACTGATGAGCTATCCAGACACAACTTATAAAAATGTAAGGCATACTTAAAGGCCCATCTCCCAGGTGATTCTAGATTCTGACAATTTGATATATTAATTCTAACCATCACTTCCAGCATTTTGGAGGTGGAGACTGGGGTGGGTGGGTCAGGAGTTCAAGCTTATCTTTGGCTACATGGAGAGTCCAAAGCTAGCCTGGGTTATATGAGATCCTGGAGGCAGGGGCAAGCGTGTTGGCACATGCTTCAGGAGGTTCAGGATGATCTTTGTGAGTTCATGGCCAGCCTGGTCAACAACGAGTTCCAGAACAACCAGGGCCACACAGAGAAACCCTGTCTTGAAAAACAAACAAACAAACAATAAACAAACAAAACCAGACAACTAATAGGTTTTCTCCAAGGACACAATAAACCAATTGAAGCCAAATAGAGATTATAAAGTCAGGTTTATTGGGAGGCAGCTCTCCCATGGGTTCCCCAAATCTCACAAGGAGAGCCATGTACCTGGTCTAAGCAAGGGGTTTTTATAGAACTTAGGTGAGGATTGATGACCTGTCTGCTAGGAGCTGGGATTGTGCCCATATATGGTCAAAAACTGAGTCCCTGGGTAGGCACTCTTGGACTGGTCACGGAAACACAAAGCCAAGGGTGATGACACGTTAGTACAGAGTTTTCCCTGTGTGGGTTGGGGTTGAGTGAAGAAGGGCAGATAGGGTGGGGGGAGGTTTCCTGGCTTGTGCAGGGGTTCCAGCTAAACAACAACAACAACAACAAGAGAACAGTAGTTCTCAATGCACAGAGTCCACTGTAAAATTATTATTTTCTATATTTTATTCTTTTTCTTTGTTTTTCTACCATACTCTCTTTTTTTGTTTTTTGTTTTTTTCCGAGACAGGGTTTCTCTGTGTAGCCCTGGTTGTCCTGGAACTCACTCTGTAGACCAGGCTGGCCTCGAACTCAGAAATCCACCTGCCTCTGCCTCCCGAGTGCTGGGATTAAAGGCGTGCGCCACCACGGCCCGGCTTTCCATGCTCTTCTTAAAGCCAAAATACTCCCCCCCCCCCCCAAGGGTTCCTTGTCAGGTATTTTGCTCAGAACTACAGGGAAGTAGTACCATGGAGGGACATGGAAGCATCTTAGCTCAACCTTTTAAAAAATGTTCCTTTAATTCATGGTTTCTTCTCTTGTTGTTCTTTTGGCCACTTTCTAAGGATTATTCTATTGTTGGTAAATTATTTCGAGGTGTTTGGGGTTTTTTTTTTCTGGTGCTGTGGATTGTTTGAACCCAGGACTTTGAGTAAACTGTAAAGCCTATGCTCTACCAGATGACTTACATGAGTTATTTGTCGTTGTTCTTTACAAGGCCGAGGAGACGGCTCAGTGGGTGACAGGGCTTGAGGTACAAGCCTGAGGAACTGAGTTCAAATCCTCAACACCCAGGTACAAAGCCAGACCTGAGCACAAACCCTTGCAACCTGAGTGCTGTGTCAGAGAGAGACGAAATTATTTCTGGGACTTGCTGTCTGCCCACCTCACTCTGGCTTCAGTGATCAGGGTGCCCAACATCCTCATCTGGCTTCTGTATGTGTGCAGACACATCCACATGCATGCACACACACACTCACACAACTGTGTGTACACTAAACATGCATGCAACACACATATATAATTTTTATAATGCTCATCCCCCCCTTATTTGGATATTTTTGCTGGATACGAAATTCTGGGTTCATGGTTCTCTACCATTCTTTTCCTGCTTCCTTTTGGTTTTCATGGTTTGGGGTGAGCAATCTGTTGACAAAGGAACTGGTTTTCTCTGTGGGTAGGACATTACTTTCCTTTCATTTTCCTCAAGGGTTACTTTTTACTGTCTCTGGCTTTTCAGAAGTTTGATTATGGGCCTGGGAGTGTAACTCAGGATGGTGATTGCCTGGCACGCACAACTGTCCGTGCTCCACCCAGCACAGGAAGCACTGGTGGGGCTCAGTCGGCTGCTAGAATTATATAGACTCCTGTCTAATTTCGGTGAAATTCCCCCGTGGCTGTCAATCTCACGCTCCACTTCACCTCCCCTCTCCCATAACAAGGCGTAGACTGTGTCCCACTTCTGGCCCTGAGGTGCTGTTCACTGCCTCCTGTTAGTCCCTTGTCTTCATGTTGTTGAAAGTGAGAGCCCTGCTAA
Organism: Rhynchomys soricoides; assembly: GCA_019843965.1. NCBI lineage: Eukaryota > Metazoa > Chordata > Mammalia > Rodentia > Muridae > Rhynchomys > Rhynchomys soricoides. The sequence continues at coordinate 5,753,804 of JADRCH010000034.1, forward strand.
TCTAACTCCAAGTCCACACATTTATCTTGTCTTCTCTAGTCTGTTCTGACCCCATCTAGTGTGGCTTTTTATTTTTTATTTTACACAAAAGAACCTCAGTATATTCACATTCAAGAAAAGGACAGGGAGCTTGGGAATGATGTCCTGCACCTTTAATCCCAGCACTCAAGAGGCAGAGGCAAGTGGATCTCTAAATCTGAGGCCAGCCTAATCTAAAGAGTGAGTTCTAGGATAGCCAGGGCTACCCAGAAAGACCTTGTCTTGAAAAACCAAACGAGAAAACAAAAACAAAGACAGATGGACGTATGGAAGGATAGACATACAGACAGAGGGAAGGAAGGAAGGGATGATAAGGTTGTTCTGCAAGCTGTTAGTGTGCCCTGGCTGCTCTTCTGAGCTGTCCTGTCCAGAATGGTCAGAGAGTGGTTTTCTTCAGAGGCAAATGGGGTGGGTCGTCTCAACTCCTAGACAGGACCTGAGATAACTGCTTTCAAAACTGCCTGGTGCCACCACACCTCTAACCTTCCTGGCAGCCACTGAATGGCACTCCTGGAGACATGGGCCTGTCACTCTTGTTAAGCCTGCCACCATGGGAAAAAAAATGCTCTGCCTACTGGAGTAAGTCAGAGCTGGACACGGGAAGACTCTTTCTCCATCCTTTACAGCAGTGGTTCTCGACCGTCCTTTAGTACAGTTCCTCATGTTGTGGTGACTCGACCAGAAAATTCTTTGTTCCTTCATAGCTGTAAATTTGCTACTATTATGAATTGTAATGTAAAGTTTTTTTGGAGATAGAAGATTGCCAAAGGGGTTATGAGCTTCATCTTGAGGATCGCTGCTTTAAACAGTTATTATTTTAATTTTTATTTGTAAACCTGTGTGCGATTGTGTGTGTGTGTGATTGTGTGTGTGTGCATAAGAGTGCATTATTTGTGGAGGCCAGAAAAGGGTGTCAAAATCCCTGGACCGGGAATTACAATTATGAGATTCCTGGTGTGAGTGCTGGAAACTGAACTCTGGTCCTGTGGTGAGGGGCAGTGGTCTGTGGCAGGCAGTCTGGCACCCGGTTGAGCACAGGCTTAAAACTCTGGGAGACCCAGCGGAGCGATTCGCAAGGGACTAGAAAACGTTTTTTGCCAAAGCTCCCGGAAGGCTCTTGTCAAACAGCGACAACCTCCACAGCCCCCTGTAGAGAGGCCTGGCATGTGAGATTTGTCACGTAGGGGCAACAGCAAGCCCTCCCATATGCGGATAAGGTGCCCTTAAACTCCCAGACCAAGCCAATGGGAAGTACCTGTTGTCAGACCCTTGACCCATCCCAGTATATTAGACCATCCTAAACTGTATGGGAAAGATCCCATCCAGAAGGAATAAAGGTGTGAGAACTTCTCTGAGAGCTTCTATCATAAAAGCTGTAACACTGCTGATTGGGAGGAGGTCTGCTCTCCCAAACTCCACCGGAAGCTTCCCACACTCTTCGCCAGCCCGGGACGACTCAGCGCAGGGCGGCGGGTGCAACATCTTGGAGCAACTGAGGCAGCAACTGCGGAGACAGATATGGAGGAGACTCTGTCCTTGCTCACGCTCTCCCCTTTGCCTGAACCCTCGCACTTGGCAGGGCCAGAGATCCCTGTGGAAAGCCTTCAGCACGCAGGCCCGCACTGTGGGAGAGCAGTACAAGCGCTGAACTATCTCTTCAGACGTTACTCTTAAGTGTGTGTGTGTGTGCGTGCGTGTGTGTCTGTCTGTCTGTCTGTATGTATGTTAGCGGTGTGTTAGTGGTGAGTATGTGTGTGTGTGTGCACACGTGTGTAAGCCATGTGTGTGCATTAGCAGTATGTGTGTATTATCGGCGTGTATGTGCGTGTGCGTGTCTGTGTGCTCTTCTCACAAGCCAGAGGCATCAGGCCTCCCTGAAGCTGCAGTTGAAGATGACTGGCAGCTACTTGATATGGATGCTGGGAACCCAACTTGGTGATCTGCAAGAGCAGTTCACCCTTTTAACCCCTGAGTCATTTCTTCAGCCCTCTGTTCATTGTTTTTGGAACATTGTTTTCATCTGCCCTGGGACTTAATTTCATGTAGTTCAGGCTAGCCTTGAACTCATATGCAACTGATAATGGCCTTAGATTTCTGATCCTCCTGCCTCTACCACCAATATTGAGATTACAAGTGTGCATCTCCATGCCTTACCTCTGTTGTACAGGGGCTTCATTAACGCAGCTAGGCAGGCAGCCTGTCAAAGGCTAACTGACCTATGTCCCTGGTCTTAGTTTTTGTATTTTCTGTTTTTTCACTTAGCTCTTTCTTTTCCTTTCCTTTTCTCTTCCTTTCTTCCTTCCGTCTTTCCTTCCGTCTTTCCTTTCTCTTTCTCCCCCCACTCGCAAACCTCATTGCTATTTGAGACAGGACCTATGTACCTCAGGCTGGACTTGAACTCTCACGAATCCTCTTGCCTCAGTCTACTGAGAGCCAAGATTACAGGTGCGTACCACTGCCATGTTTGAGAATGGCCCCCACAGGCTCATACATTTGAATGCTTAGTCATCAGGGAATGTCACTACTTGAAAGGGGTGGAAGCGTAAGAGGTGTGGTCTTGGAGGAAGTACGTCACTGGGGGATGACTTTGAGGTTTCAAAAAACGCATGCCCAGTGACTTGGACCCAGTCTCTTTCTACCTATGTATCAAGATGTAGTTCTCAGCTATTACTCCAGTGTCTGCCTGCATGCTGTGATGCTCTCTCCCATGATGATGATGGATTAACTCTCTGAAACTGTAAGCAAGCCACCAGGTACGTGCTTATAATAGTTGCCTTGGTCATGGTGTCTCTTCACAGCAATAAAACAGTGAGAAAGACAACCATCATGCCTTGCTTTAACTGAAACTTTGTCCCCCTTGCTTCAAGCATGTCCACAATCTCTCCCAAGTCACTTTCTGATGTCTGTTTCCAATCCTTTTCAGACATTTCCTGTGGTGGTTTGATAGGAATGGCCTCTGTAGACTCAAGGGTTTGAATGCTTGGCCATTAAGAGTGGCACCATTAGGAGGTGTGGCCTTGTTGGAGTGGGTGTGGTCTAGCTGTAGGAAGTGGGCTTTGAAGTCTCCTCCTATGCTTGAGCTTTGCCAAGTCTGGCACGATCACTTCCTGCTGCCTGAGGATCAAGATGTAGAACTCTCAGCTTCTTCCCCAGCACCGTGTCTGCCTGCATGGTGCTGCGCTCCCTGCCACGATGAAAATGGACTGAACCTCCGAAACCATAAGCCAACCCCAATTAAATCAATTTCTTTATAAGAGTTGCCAGGGTCATGGTGTGTCTTCACAGCAATGGAACCCTAACTAAGATAGTTCCCATGTCTGACGTCCTGGGAGTTTCCATCTGTTCCTTTCTCTTCTCATTAGAGTGAGGCTTTCTCAGTTCTTGGATAATGAATGATATATTAAAAATTCGACACTATACATTTTGGACAGTATTTTAGGAGAGTTTGGGTAGTTTTCATAGTGCATCAGTGGCCTGAAGGTATCACTCTCCTGTTACTGACTCAGGAGTAAAAGACTGAGCTGAGAAAACACGAAGTTGTCCTCTGACCTCCACAAGTACGCCATGGCAAGCCCATGTGCACATGCGCACACACAATTTTAAAAGAAGGCCTCTTTTCTCTCAGGCTTTCCCTGCTGACTGATGGCCATGTGGTAGGAGCTAAATGATGCTAAGTTTAACTCCCTGCCTGTTATCTCTAGGCCTAGAATTCCCTTTTTCCTATATGCCATGGAGCAGTAAGGGCTCTTAACCACGGAGCCATCTCTCCAGCCCAGGAAGATACTTTTTTAACTGGATAAAACCATCACAAAGGATCTTGGAGCTGAGTTCACTACAAGCAAAAAAGTAACCATGGGGCTTTATTGTCAGTTTGGCTAGTTGCCTTATCAAAATGGCAACAGCCATGTGACATGGCCACCAATTTGGTTGGTGACATTTTCAAGATGAGGAAGGCCATATCACATTTTACTACTGTGAGCTATCAAGTTCCATGTCTGGGCTACCTATCAAGACCCTGCCTCAAGACAAAGTGAAAGGGAAACCTGTAGAATGGGAGAAAATATTTACAAATCTTATCCCTTTGTAGGAACTTGCATCTACAATATATGAAAGACTCATAGAAATAAACAGGACAAATAATTTAAGGAAAGGCATGAGACTGAATAAGCAGTTCCCCAGGGATAGAGATGGCTCAGTGGTCAGAGGACTTGCTGATCTTCCCAAGGACCTTAGCACCTAACTTGAGGCTTACAATTGCCTGTAGCTTTGGTTCCTGGGGATCTGACCCTCTTCTATGTTATGGTGTCGAAAACCAGGAGCTAACACCAAGATGCTGCAAGGCAAAGTTTTATCTTTATGGCCAGGCCAGACTTACATTCTCCTTTGACAGGAAAATGAAGCAGCATAGACCAGAAGCAAGAGGCCCCTTTTGAAACAAACAAGGAAGTGATTAAAATACATAGAATTTTGCAGTTATTTTTATGATGGTGGGAAAGGTACAGTCTATGAGTTTGTGGTCAGACAGTTAACAAGTCATGAAGCATTTTATGGTCAATCAATTCTTGGGACAATGGAAACAATTTACAATCTGTAATTCACAAGATTATTGACAAAGTACTAATTAAGAAAACAAACAAACAAGGTGCCTTCTAGCTAAGGGCATGGTCAAAGTCTAACACTGTTTAACTAAAAGAAAAATGGAGTCAACTGTCCCTTACTATACAGCACCTGAACATATGTGCACAAACTCACACACAGACTACACACACATATACACATAATTTAAAAAATTTTTTAAAAAAGAAGATACACAAATGGCCAGCATGCACATTGAAAAAAAATGTTCAACGTATTTAGCTATCAGGGAAATATGCAAACCCGTACTGGGAGACATCGTTGACAGGAATCAGGATAGTTGTAATGGAAAAGGCCAAGTGGTAGAGGAGGAGACTCCAGGTCACTCTTGGCTGTCTAGTGACTTTAAGGCCAACCTGTGATACACTTGGCCCTGTCTCAAATCAAATAGAAAAAGTAAAACACCAATCAAACGAACTCGCTGATTGAACAGTCGGTGTACGAGGTATGTGCATATAACATGTTCATATGTGCATATGGCATGCATGTGCAGGTTGATATCAGGTCTCTTCCTCAGTGACTTTCCACCTTATTAATGTGCATGTACTTATTTGGTGTGCACATACGGAAGTCAGACCACAAGTTGGGGATGTCTGGTCTTCCTTCCACCATTTGGTCTCTGGGTATTAAGCTCAGGTTACTTTTGACTGTCAATATGGCAGTGGGTAGACTCACCTGGGTATGAAGTGTCTAGATCAGGCTGGTCTATATTGGGTCAATTATTGGGAAGGCCAGCGTGTTGTGAGTGACAACATGCACTGGACAGGGGATCCTGAACTGCGTGAGCAGGGAGAAATGCAGATGAGCAGCAGCATGCACACATCAACTCGTTGCTTCTGACTGCTGTACCCGTAGAACTAGCGACTTCAATTCTGCTACCTTGACTTTCCTGCAAGGATAGACTGTCACGTGGAAGTGTGAGTGAAAACAAGCCCGTTCTCCCCCAGGTTGCTTTTGTCAGGGCATTCTATCACAACAACAGAAAAGAAACACAGGTGCTTGGATAACAGGAACCCCTGGATGATGGGAAAGAGAAGGTGCCTTGTCATCCCGGGTATAGGTTGGCTTGGCCAACCCAAGAGTTGCATTTCTGTGCAGGGTTAGGACATTGTGGCGTGAGCTATTTGGGTCAGGGATGGCTCAACTTGCCCTTCACAAACTAAGACAATCACACATCATCCTCTTGGCAAAATTTGAACCCAGCCTTTCCACCCCTGTCACTCCTTACCAAGGTCGCTTACCCTCCTTCTCCTCCTGGGGAGATTCTGTTCTGCTTGTCTCAGTGTTTAGAAACAATGCTGGCCTTTCTGTTGGAGAAGGAGGAGGATGTGGATGCCAGGGAGCAGTCAGCTATTCCTTCAGAGCCACAAGTCCAAAGACTGCAAAAGTCTAAGATAATCTAGTCATGCTAGTCTCTCTGCATGTTCCTGGGCCTCTGCTCCCCCTTGTGGTTCAGGGGATATAGGACACACAAGAAGAAATTTTGTCTCAAATTTTGCTGTTATCTCTTGAGTATTGGTAAAAAAGATGAACACTAGTGGTTCAGGCTGTAAGGTCAACAATTGATAAATGGGACCTCATGAACCTGAAAAGCTTCTGTAAAGCAAAGGACACTGTCATTGGGAGAGAACAGCAGCCTACAGATTGGGAAAGGATCTTCACCAACCCTACATCTGTCAGAGGGCTAATGTCCAAAATTTCTAAAGAACTCAAGAATTTAGATGCTGGGCAGTGGTGGTGCAGGCTTTTAATCCCAGCACTTGGGAGGCAGAGGCAGGTGGCTTTCTGAGTTGAGGCCAGCCTGGTCTACAGAGTGAGTTCCAGGACAGCTACACAGAGAAACCCTGTCTCAAAAAACCAAAAAAAAAAAAAAACAAAAAACAAAAAACAAAAAACCAAAGAATTTAGACAACAACCACTCAAATAACCCAATTAAAAGTGGGATACAGAGCTAAACAGAGAATTCTTAACAGAGGAATCTTGAATGGCTGTGAAGTACCTAAAGAAATGTCCTTAATCATCAGAGAAATGCAAATCAAAGCAACCCTGAGACTCTATCTTACGCCAGTCAGAATGGCTAAGATCAAAAACTCAAGTGACAGCACATGACAACGTAGAGCAAAAGGAACACTTCTTCATTGCTGGTGGGAGTGCAGATTTGTACAACCACTGTGGAAATCAATTTGTCAGTTTCTCAGAAAACTGGGAATAGTTCTACATCAAGACCCAGCTATACCATTCCTGAGTATAAACTCACAAGATGCTCCACCATCCCACAAGGACACTTGCTCAGCTATGTTCATAGCAGCTTTATTTATAATAGCCAGGAACTGGAAACAATCCAGAAGGCTCTCAACTGAAGAATGGATGCAGAAAATGTGGTCCATTTACACAGTGGAGTACTATTCAGCTATGAAAAACAAAGTTCATGCATCATGAATTTTGCAGGCAAATGGATGAAACTTGAGAATATTATCTCGAACAAGGTAAGCCAGACTCAAAAGGCCATGCATGGTATGTACTCACTTATAAATAGATTTTAGCCATAAAATACAGGTACCATGTTACACTCTATAGACCCAAAGAAGGTAAACAAGGAAAGCAGGCATAAGTGAGGATGCTTAAATCTCACTTAGAAAGGTTAAAAAAAAAATAGTAGTAGACAGATGGAGGGAGGGATCTGAGAGGGAGAGGGGATGGGGAGGGAAGTGGGGGGACGTTCGGGATCAGGTGTAGGGAGGGACAAGAGTGATGGTCAGATGGCCATGAGAATGAATGGAAATCTGCAACTGGCAGGGGTAGGAAGGAAGGGGGCATCTCAAGGATCCACCAGAGACCTGGGGTAAGGGAGGAGCCCAAGAATCAATGAGGGTGACCTTAGCATGCCTTACAGCGTTGGGGATATGAAACCTGAAGGGGCCACCTCCTGTGACCAGGCAGGAACCCCAGAGGAGCTATAGGATACCAACCCACCCTCAAGACTTTTGACAAAATACTTATCCTGTCTCCAAGAAATGCAGGGCCAGGGGATGGAACAGAGACTGAGGGCAATAACTGACCCAACTAGAGATCCATCCTATGGGCAAGCACCAATTCCTGAATGGTACTCTGTTATGCTTGCAGACAGAAATCTAGCATGGCTGTCCTTTGAGAGGCTCCATCCAGCAGCTGACTTGGACCGATACACCCACAGCCAAACAGTGGATGGAGCTTGGGGACTTTTATGGAAGAGTAGGAGGAAGGAGTGCAGCCCCTAAGGGGGATAGGAACTCCACAGGAAGACCAACAGAGTCAACTAACCTGGACTCTTGGGGCTCTCAGAGACTGAACCACCAACCAAAGAACGCACACAGGCTGGACCTAGGTTCCCTGCATATATGTGGCAGATGTGCAGCTCAACCTTCATGTGGATCCTGAACAACTGGACCAGGGGTTGTCCCTAAAGCTGTTGCCTGTCTGTGGGAAATGTTCTTCTAGCTGAACTGCCTTGTTTAGCCTCAGTGGGAGATGATGCACCTAGCCTCAGGGAGATCTGGAGAGATGGTTCAACAGGTAAATGCACTTGCCTCCAAGCCCAATGATCTGAGTTGAATTTACAGAACCCACAGAGTAGGAGGAGAGAAAGGACTCCCTCAAGCTGTCCTCTGACTTCCACACATGGGATGTGACGTGTATACCCATCCCCCCAAATGAAAGAATGAAATAAAAACTTTTATCACAATATGGCAAGAAATTACGTTTCGAACACTCGAAGAAATAAAAATCCAGACTTAGTTCAGAATTAAGTCATGCTTAACATTCACTCAGTACTTAGTCTTCTGGGTGTGTGAAATATTATCTAACTTTTTGCTATTGAGAATTTCAAGTTGACAAAATAAAGAGGGCACTGGGGATGTAGTTCAGTTGGTAGTGTGTTTGCCTTGCACACATGAGGTACTGGGTTTGATTCCTAGCATTACAATAGACAAACAAACAAACAAACATCAATCTGCTTTAATACCAGGTATGCTGGTACATTCATGGTGCCAGTGCTTGGGAAGGAGAGCCTGGCTTGGGCTATATGACAGCCTATCTCATTTGTCTTCATAAAAGAAAAATAAAGTGTGGGGCTGGAGAGATGGCTCAGTGGTTAAGAGCACTGACTGCTCTTCCAGAGGTCCTGAGTTCAATTCCTAGCAACCACATGATGGCTCACAACCATCTGTAATGGGATCTGGTGCCCTCTTCTGGTGTCTGAACTATAGTCATAAAAAGAAAAAAGAAAAAAAACAAAAACAAAAGCAAAGGCTTTGAAGGTTCTTGTTGAGCAAGCCTGATGATGTCAGTTTAGATCCTTGGGACCACAGATGGAAGAAGAGAACCAATCACACACTCACACACACACACACACACACAAATTAGACAATTTAAAAAGCCATAATTTTATCCGTGACCCTCACTTCCTCTTCCTCTTCTGGTTTTCTTAATGAAATGGCCTTTGTCACCTGTCCCAGTATGCACACAGCAGATTCATTATGCGAACAACTCCAAGAAACATACAGTGACCGAGAAATCACTGGCCTCAGGGAAGGTATGTCAGCCACGCAGGGTGACAGCCTTTCATGTTTTCATGCAAAGTGACACAACTCAAAAAAACCTGAGATGCAACATCAGACTGGCTGGGTTCTAGGCTGGGTTTAAATTCACAACTATGGTAGGAACCGGCCAATGTAACTGAGAGACCACAAACCACTGCTCGATTCTTTATTGTTATTGTGTATGCGCATGTGCATCTCTGTGTGGAGGTCAGGAACCCATCCTTTCCTTCCAGGGATCCAGGGATGGAACTCAGGCCGCAGGCTTTTCATGGCCAGTGCCCTTACCTGTCAAGCCATCTGACAAGGCTCAAGTCTCGAAGTGTGTTCCCCAGCAAGTAGCAAGATCTTTGGAGGGGGGAGTGGGGTGGTGGCACTGCAGAACCTTTAGAAAGTGGGGCCTAACGGGAGAAGTAGTCACTGCAACTGATCCTTTGAAGGTTGCCACTTGGCCTGTAGTTCTAGAACTCTGTTTGCTGGTCTGTAATCCCAGGAAGATCCTCTGGCTCACGTGGACTGAGGTGCTCCGAAACCATGAGCCAAAAAAAATCAACCTTCCTTCCCTTGAGTTGGTTCCTTCCAGTGTTTTGTAACAGACACAAAAGCGATGCACAAGCTTTTTCTCCAGTCTATTCGTAATAAAAGTACATTTAATGCTGTGTCATTGAAGTTTAGTTACACTTGTTCCCCCTCACTCTCGTGTGTGTGTGTGTGTGTGTGTGTGTGTGTGTATTTCTTGCTTTTTTTTTTTTTTTTTTGAGATATGACCTCAGGTATCCAAGGCTAACCTTGAACCTCTGGTCCTTCAACTTTCACCTCCCAAGTGCCAGGATCACAGGTGTGCGCCACCAAGTCTGGCTTTGTTGTATTGATTTCTATACATTAACATTCTAGCTTACCATTTTATTAAATCATATTATTAATTCTATCTTGGTGTTTTTAAGATTTTGCAGGACACCCCCACCTCCAATATGTTGAAAATACAGTTAGTGTCCTTTGACCTACACACACACACACACACACACACACATGCACACACACACATGCACACACACACACACACATGCACACACACACATACACACACACATACACACACACATACACACACATGCACACACACACACACATACATACACACACACACACATACACACATACGTTTCCCCCGAATTAAAAAGTAAATGTAAATGAATAAATAAACTTTCATAAAATAAACTTTATTGTTAATGAACAAATATAACATATAAAGCAAAAATATTACATGAAGATAAAAATAAGACAAAAAAATGTATGTTTCTATTTCCAAAGATTATAATCAGCACCATCACAGAGTACCATCCTTTTTCATAGTCCATAAATACATTCATTTAATTTTTTTAAAAACCAAGATAGTGTTCCACACGTACCATTTTGTGACTTGCCATTTTCTTAATGACCTTCAAGGTTTATATGGCAACATATTATCAAAGATTCCATGTTTTCATTCCTCCTTCAGCGGTCCTGAAAGGTGTTTTATTGCTCGTCTGTTCAGAATAGGATCTGGGTTAGGTTGTAATGTCCCTGAGTTTATTTTTATTTTTCATAAACCATTGTTTTTATCCAGGATGATACATTGCTGAAACTTATTCACCAGTTATTCTTCAGAATGTCATATCATTTGTTATTTTGCCTGTTGTATTTCTTATAAATTGTACTAGAGAGATGGTTCAGCTGTTAAGAGCACCTGTTGCTCTTCCAGAGGACACAGGTTCAATTCCCAGCACCCACATGCAGCTCATCATTTCTGCAACTCTAGTTCCAGGGGATCTGATGCCCTCTTCTGACTTCAGGGAGCACCAGGAACAAACGTGGTATACAGACATACATGCAGAAAGAACACCCATACACATAAAAATGATAAAAAATTAAAAAAATAACATTGCGTGTTTCATGTGAAGGCTTGATAGATTCAAGTTAGTTTTGCCTGGGATGTTTCATAGATGATATTGTTCATCTACATCTGCTCCATCAAGAGTGGTGAGACGGGTCAGCAGGTAAAGGTGCTTGCTGCCAATCATGACCACCTGAGTTCCATCCTGAGACCCACATGGTAGAAGGAACTGACTCCAGAAGTTGTCCTCTGACCTCTACATTCCCCCAAATAAATAAAACATAAGAAAAAAACATAAACATTCAAAATATCAGACTTGTCCTCTGGGAGGCTTTCAAAAAATATTTTATGTATGCGCATGTGAGGGCTGGTCCCAGAGGAGGCCATAAGAGGGCGATGGGTCACCTTGAGTTACAGGTTGAGCGTGTGCCTGTAGAGGGCACTGTGAACCCAGCTCCCCCTCTCTCAGGCAGAGCGGCAAGTTTTAACTTCTCCAGTTACCGAGAGAGGCCTTTAAAAAATATAACAATAAATAGCTTATGTACCACTGATTGTACTAAACAGATTCTATACAATGACTACAAGTTCCATAATGGTTTGTGGTGCCACTATTCAATTTACTTTCTTTCTAGTCTCTACTTCTAAGTTCTGGAGATGCGGCACACATGCTTTTGGTCTGGGGGTAGGGGTAGGGATCTCTTTCTACTTAAGTCCTCTCCACTTGTGACCCCCTTTATTATCAAAACGTCTCAAACTGCGAATATTCGTTTAAGTTCACCTTCTGGGAGAATATTTCTTAAATTATCTTGCTTATGCTATGTTCTTCTAAGAGATCTCTTTTTATTTACCTTACTAAGGGCTGTGTCCTTACCTGGCTGACTGTGTGAAGGCAAGGACTTTACCTACTTTGGATTGAGAAGCTGCAGAGGACCTTCAACCGTACGTCACACCCCCAAGGCCCCAGAGTCTGGCCTCATAGGAGAAAGCATAACAAAAGAATATTTCATCACGGGCCAAAATATATTAATCTATACAATTAATTTTGAGTAATAAGAAAGGAAATATACAATTGATTAAAAATATTTTAAAAGAAAAATAAAGCAGAATTTAGAGAGAAATTAAAAAATCGTTTTGATTTTTAAAGATTGGTAGTGGCACATGCTCCTAGGATTAACTAGGGGAGGCAGAGGCAGGATCTCTCAGAGATCGAGGCCGGCCTGGTCTACAAGTGAGTTTCAGGACAGCCAGGGCTACACAGAGAAACCCTGTCTCGAACAACCAAACCAAATCAACCAAAAGAATCTTTTTGAAAGTTTTATCTTCGCAGTAGGATACCGCCTGAACGCATGGCGCAGGCGCCGCACAGGCGAGACCAGGTGAGCGACGCTTTGGAGGCACCGTCATGTGACCGAGAGGCGCGCCCCTCTGACTGCGCCTGCGCGGGGGCTCCCGGAAGTGGCACGCTCGAAGCGCTGGCGGCCCAGTCCGTCGGCCCGTCGGTCCGCTCGTCCGCTGCCGGTGCCGAGCGCTCCTAGGCCGTCGTCGCTGTCCCTCCGTCTGTCCGGCCCGACGCGGCGGCGGGGCGCTCACCATGGCGTCGTTCATCTGGGTGCAGCTGAAGAAGACCTCGGAGGTGGACCTGGCCAAGCCGCTGGTGAAGTTCATCCAGCAGACGTACCCGAGCGGCGGCGAGGAGCAGGCCCAGTACTGCCGCGCGGCCGAGGAGCTCAGTAAGCTGCGGCGCTCGGCGCTCGGCCGCCCGCTGGACAAGCACGAGGGCGCGCTGGAGACGCTGCTGAGGTGGGCCCGGGCCGCGGGGCTCCCTCTCAGCCCTTCTTTCCATCCTCCCTCCCCTCCCAGCGTCCCTCCTTCCCTGCTTTGCTTCCTCCCTTCCCAGCCTCGCTCCCTTTTCCTCGCCCCCGCGCCTAGCCTCTCCACTCTGACTCAGGCCAGCGGCGTAGGTGTGGTCAGCATTCTTTCCTGGTGAGAGGACTCTCACCCTGCTCTCCCTTCCGGGTGGCTTCTGTCACCGAGGCGCCTTACCTGGGAGGACACCTGCCATGTAATGATCTCTCTGGTTACAGCCCTTTGACCGGTTTTCACTTTTTGGGTGTTACAACTGAAGTATCCCTTTTACAATCCCTGTTTGTGACTTTTTTTGGGCCACATCTAGATTTCCTAATAATAGTTACGTAAGGGAAGGGAAAGAATTGAGACACCGAACCAAATGTCGGTGACTTATTACATAGTTCACTTGAAATAAGTCATCTTATGTTCAAAATAATCAAATGACAGACTGACAGTTGTAAAGTTAGGAGCTACAGTCATTTGAAAGAAAACTTGAATGACATAGTAGACCACTGAGACTGGTTACTTAAAATCTTTTGACAGCGAGTATGCACACGTAGAATACATTGGTCCTTTTTGCAGTTGGCGACAACCCAGGTACTTAATGATGACAACATTTCCATGGTACCTTATGATCCAATTTCTGGTAATATGATCTTGTTTCATGCAAGGGACGTTGGTGGATTAGGGTGCAAGGTGCTGAAATTCTGGGAACAGAGATGTCCAGAGACACCCCTTAGTTTTGTCATCATCTTGTTCCTATGTTGTTTCCTTCAGAGGTGAGGTTTATGTGTTGTGAGATGGCTGCTAGCAGCTCTTACCATAGATATAACGGCTCCTAGCACTGAGTAAACTTTATCTGTTGACAGACTGGAGCCAGATTTCAAACAGTTCTCTCATGAGAGTTTTAAAGTGGGGTGGTTTAAAGTGCCTGAGTTTTGTAAAACCGTAGGAATATCTGAAAGTTCTTGGTGTAGTCAACATAGTGCTTGTCTATGGGTAGTATGTGTGGCCTGTGTATCCAACCACTGTATCAAGCACTTAATGCACAATGTATCATTTGTTCTCTAAGGCAATGGTTCTCAACCTGTGGGTCACAGCCCCTTTGGGGTGGCATATCAGACATCCTGCATATCAGATATTTATTTACATTACCATTCGTGACAGTAGCAGAATTACAGTTATAAAGTAACAACAACAAAATTTTATGGTTGGGCGTCGCCACAGCGTGAGGAGCTGTATTAAAGAGTGAAGCATTAGGAAGGTTGAGAAGCACTGCTGCAAGGGAAGTGTTGTCTTCACCTCAAGAGTCTTTAGACAATGCCTATGACATTGAATGCATCCTTGAGTTGTGTGCTTTGCAACGTTTGAGTTCTGCCCGATGTGATATCTTTAAGTCTGCTTAATTTAAAAAAAAATTACAAATGTACTTATTTCTAAGAATGTTCTCTCTCACTCTCTGTCTTTCTCTGTGTGTGCATGCCTTGGTTTGCATGCCTTGACATGCATATGGAGGCCAGAAGGCCATCCATAGTAGTTGGCTCTGTGGTCACTCTTGGTGGCAAGCATCTTCCTGTACTTAGCTTTCTTTTCAGCCCTGAAGAGATGTTTGTTTCTAAACTAAAATCCTTAGGGATTCTTGTTCTTTGCTGCACCATTTCCTATGTTGGATGTGTTTTGGGGGACATCTTTCAGTCATGTTGAGAAAGCATATTGGCTTTCTTTCAAGTTGTGTTAGGTAAGTTTGTTAGGTACGTATCTTAGTCTAGATAGAGTCTTGGTATAGCCAGTCTCTGTGAATCATAAGAGAGGGGTGTGGTATGCGCTTGCCATTGTGGTAGATTGCTTTCCTAGAGAATATTGGTATCTGAGACAGAGGCAGAACTAGAGGGTAGCTAGCTACGGGTGTCTGCTCACTCTGTGGAAGTACATGCTCTTGTATTTGTCTCTCCAGGAGCAGCATTTTCCTATAGCATTGTGGGCTCCGTCTTGTAAAGCCATAGCTGATCTTGTTGGAGTTTGTTCCATGCTGGTCAGACAATTTTGATTTCTAGTGGCTGTTTTTCCCTGTCACCTCCATAACATGTTCTAAGGCAGCCATCTCATACTTGTGATCATGTAAATGTGGAGTATATATGGTCTCTTCTGCCCATGCAACCTGGTTTTGTTAGTTGACCTCAGGTTGTGGAGGAAGAGGCTTGGTACAAAGGTTTCAGTATATTCTATGCAGTCATTCTTTTATACCTTTGAAGCAAGTAGCTTCATGCTCTATTTTCTTCTTTTCTTACTTTCTAGCAGGGTCAGGATTAGGACTAATGGGTTGCCTGTTTTTGTATGACCTGCAGACACCACTTGGGTGGGTTAGCTCTGTGAGTCTTGGTGGCCTAATGGTATTCTGTGCTTACTTTGCCCTTTGCTTTAGTGCTTTTCCTGTTGGCTGGTGTGCACACCACAGCTATCTAGACTTACTGTGCTGCCACTCATACATTGTCTACTTGGCTCAGCCATGCTTGGCTCCCCAGTGGACCCCCAGTCTGGAAGTTGACAGTGGATTATTTTGTTCTTCCGGAGGAGAGGAGAGTGCACTGGAATTTGGGTGTTGTTTATTGTTTATTGTTTATCGCTGTAACAGAAAAGCCAAAAAAAGGAGAAGAGTTTGTTATTGCTCATGATCTCAAAGGTTTGTGGTCTGTGGCTGCTGGTTCAGCTGCTTTGTGCCTAGAGTGAGGCAGCCTGAGTGTGTGATGGCAGAGGCTACCCACCTCTGGCAGCTAGGAGGGATGGGGGCAGCCAGAGAGAAGGGGTGTTCACAGGCAGGCACACTTCTAGTTACCTTCCTCCGTCCAGCTAGATGACACTTCCTAGTAGCTCATAGAACTCACCAGTGGATTAACTCATGGGTAAGTAAGCGTTTCCTAATTCAGGCACCTTTCTAGAGTACCACTGGCAGGAAGCTAAGCCTTTAACAAGTCGGTCTTGGGGTGACTACAAACTACAGGGGGTGCTGGCCACTTCTTCCTCTGTCTCCTTTCCTGCAGATTGGCATTTTTCAGAGAATGTGTCCAGTTGACGGGAGTTGAACAACTGTTGTGTTTTTAGGCTTGGGGTGGGGGCTGAAGTTTCTTTCTTTTTATATAGCTACTTACACAGTTTTTCCTTTTCCCTTTTCCCAGCAGTCTAGAATATCCCTTTTCTGGAAAAGTTTGACAGTGCTTCGTTGGTACCCAGCTTGCCTTACTGTGGCAGGTTTATCTTTAGGCTCTGTTGCTTCAGGCCTTGATGTAGCCTCCTCAGGATCTAGTGAAGGGCGTGTAGGCCCTGAGCCAGAGAGAGAGAGTAATTTATTGACCTGAATGTATAATGAATATCCTGATGTTAAGCCCGAGAGTTGATTGGTGGCCAGGTAATGCACAGCAGCATTAAAACATTGGGAAGCAATTTTAAGTAAAATGGGTGTTGCTTTTTCATTGCTATGATAAAGCACAATGCCAGAGGCAACTTGGAAGGATTGATTTGAACCTGTAGTTGTAAAGTAGTGGTTCTCAGCCTGTGGGTTGTAACTCCTTGGGCAAACCTGAAACTCCGAAAGTATTTACATTATGATTCACGACAGTAGCAAAATTACAGTTAGGAAGTAACAACAAAAAGAATTTTATCATTGGGGGTCACCACAGCATGAGAAATTGTATAAAACAGACTCAGCATTAGGAGGTTGGGAAGCACTGCTCTAGAGGGATGAGTTTATCACCATTATAGGGAAGCGTCAGCTGGAGCAGCAAGCTGAGGGCTCATATCTTGAATCACAAGCAGGGAGAGGACACATAAGAAGTGGTGAGAGGCTTTGAAATCTCAAAGCCCACCCAGTGACATACTTCCTCCAGCAGAGTTACCCTTCTGAAACCTCCCAGTCAACACCATTAATTGGGGACCAAGTGTTCAAATGCCTGAGACCATAGAGGACATCTCACTCACTACCACAGCAGTAATCCATCAGAAGGCTTTAATAATATCCCCGCCCCCAGGGATAAGGGCACTTTCTTATGTAATCCAGCCATGTCTTTCATAACTCAAGTTTTGCTGATACTCGATTGGTGAGGTTTACAGGTCCAGGGTCTGGCTTCCACCATTGTGTTGCTTCAATTAGTAATGCCTCTTTATGTCCTTCAGTCCGGGTAGTTCTCCTTCATCATTTGAATTTATCATTTGAGCCTTGGCTTTCTTTCCCTTTTGTGGTTACTAGGAATCAAATGCAGGGCTCAGCCACTCTAGGCTAGTGAACTACAGTCCACCTATGACTTTGGCATTTTTGAAGAGCTCAGGCTATTTACTTTGCAGAATGTCCCTTGATAAAGTCTTTCCTTTCCTTTCTTTTCTTTTTTTCTTTTTCTTTTTTAAAGACAAGGTCTCTCTATGTAGCTCTGGCTGTTCTAGAACTTACTGTATAGACCAGGTTGGCTTTGAACTCAAAGAAATCCTGAGTATTTTGACTAAAGGTGTGTGCCATCATACCTGGCTCCTTTGGCCCCTCTTGGTAAGATTTTGTATCATATTTCTTTGTGGGTTGGGTTTGTGCCCAGGTGTACCCGTGATTTTTTTAGGGCATATTAGGAGTGTGGTACCATGTGATAACTTGGATTTTTATGACTTGGCTAAGATACTGTTTGCCAGGTTCCTTGACTTTACAGTTAATGAATATGTTATACTTCTTAATAAACATTTGTAGAGATGCCATATCAAACATTTATTATTATTGATTTGTTCTGTTGAGCTGGCCTCAGACTCTCTGTTCCTCCTGCCTCTTCCTCCCCAGTACTGAGATTACATCTGCAGACCACTGCCTCTAGCTCATGGAGTACTCGAGATTGTATCCTGGGCTTTGTACACACACAGCTTTGAGTATTTTTAGTATCCATTGATGAATATTGCCACAGTCAGACCTATACTGTGGGAAAAGATTTACTAATTGTCATTACACAGTATGTGGAGCTAATTCTAGTCACCAGCTTATTTACTTCACAATACTGTTCTTCACAGGATGTGGTTGGATGTGTTGCATGGCTCTGTGTTAATGTGTGTACATTCATGTGGAGGCCAGAAGTCAACCTTAGATTCCATTCTTCTGGTGCATCCACTTGTTCATTTTTCTGTAAAATTATCTGTCTGTCTGTCTAATGCGTATGGGTGTTTTGTCTTAGTATATGTCTGTGCATCACATTTATGCCTTGTACCTATGGAGACCAGAAGAGGGCATTGGATGCCCTAAAACTGGAGTAGAACGTGTCTGTGAGCCACCATATGGGTGCTGAATCAAACCCCACTCCATTGGAAGATTGTCAGTACTCTTATCCGTTGAGCCATCTCTCCTGACCTCCACTCTGTTGATCTAAAGCTTGCAGAGTAGGCTAGACTGGGCAGAGCTTCAGGGCTCCTATGCTGAGGTTATAAGTAAGGGACCAAACTCTTCTGTTTGCCCGGCAAGCACTTTACTGACTGAGCCATCCCCTCAACTCTTGTTTGATTGTTCTCCATGTGACGGTTAGGGGTTCCTTAAGACTAGTTCCTTTGGTTGGTTTGTTTTGCTCTCTGTTTTTCACGATGATTCTTTTGTTTTCCCAGTTTCATCCAGCTCTCTCTTGTTAGTGCAGGAGGTTATAAGGGCACTAAGTATGTCTCCTGTTCTGCTGTCATTGCTTCAAGGCTCTCTCAGTGCACGTAATGTCTAATACACACTTGTAGCTGTCCTTGTTTATCTCTACAGTGTTAAAAAATGAGTTCATATTGGTACTTCCAGTCCAGTCCAAAATTACAGTTTGTCCCAGCCCTGCCCCTTTCAGTATTTGGGATTCTCGCCTCTGACGGGAGGTAACTGGCTCCCATTAGCTTCTCTGTGTTTAAGTAATGGCTCACTTTGCTCAGTTTGCAGACAAGCTTATTGCTATGCATGTTGCTTTCTGCCTCTCTTGCTTGCCTTCTTGAAACCTCCCCAGAAGTAATCATTGGAAAGTCAGCCGTGATGAAGGTGGCGGGGTGTGGACAGGAATAAGTGAAGGGAGGAGGCCAGCCAGCGAGCTTAGCTTTGACCCTCCATCCTCCAGTTACTGGTTAAAGGCTCACCCTGAGTGTGGTGGCTTGGGCAAGGGTTGATTTGCTGCATTATGTGAGATATCGATTACTGTGTGGACCATATACTGCAAAGAACAAGAAGTAAGGACTTTGGGTTGGCAGACCTGAAATAGATGTAATTAGTGAGCTTTTGGGGAACCTTGTGTGTAATGGATATGCCTAAACTGTCTGAAAGTTGATTGATCAGTTGTTAATCAGTTGATTAGATAAATGAATTTAGACATAATGAACATTTTTAAAATATTGAGACAGGCTCTTACAATGTAACCACGGGTATTCTGGAACTTGCTGTGTAGAAAAGGCTGGCCTCACAGAGATCTGCTTGCCTTTGCCTCCCCAGCTGGGATTAAAGGTGTGAGCTGTCACACAAGGCCAAACATAGCCATCTAATAAAGTATTTTAAGAAATACAAAGTTTTCAAGTAGGTGTTTGTTGACTTGTACTGAATAGTATGAGGTGAATATTTGTTTGTGGTGTATCCTTTTTCATTTTTAGTATAGCTGTTTATTGTACATAATTTAAAATGTGGTTTAAGGATTGCATTTAGTAACCTTAAAACAAATGGTTAAGTTGGATTTTGGGTCACTGTAATTGGGGACAAGTAGAGTTTTAGTCAATATTCTATTGCTGTGAAAAGACAGTGACCAAGGCAGATCTTATAGAAAACATTAAACTGTGGCTAGCTTTATAGTTTTAGAGGTTTAATCCATTAGCGTGGCAGAAGTATTGCAGCAAGCAGGCAGACACAGTGCTGGAGCCGTGGCTGAGAGTTCTACATCCAGATCCACAGGTAGCAGGGGGAGAGACTGTGGCTGGTCTGCACTTTTGAAACCCCAGTGTCCACCCCAGTGATACAACAGGGCCACTCCTACTTCAACAAGGTTACACTTCCTAATCCCTGTCAAGTAGTGCCACTATTTAATGACCATTCAAATCTGTGAACCAAACCTATGAGAGCCATTCTCATTCAAACAAAAGAAATAGTTTTGGTTTATTCTCTTAAAAATTTATCATTGTAGTTTTATGTGTATGGGTGTTTTGCCTGCCTGTATATGCATACCTGTGCCCACAGAGACCAGAAGAGGATGTAGAGTCTAGAAAATCTCCTGGAACTGGAGTTAGAGATGGTTATGAGCCACTAATTGTGTTCTGGATCACACTCAGGTCCTCTGGAAGAGCAGCTAATGTTCTTTCCAGCCCCTATGTATAAAAATCAGTTGGGTTTATATAAATTCATCTCATTTTGCTCTGCTAATAATCAATCTCTCTCTCTCTTTAGATATTATGATCAGATTTGTTCCATTGAACCCAAGTTCCCATTTTCTGAAAATCAGGTAAGCTGTTAATTTTTCTATCAAGTTGTGGTTGCAGGTCACCCATTTCCTTCTACCTGTGGGTCCATTTCATTGAAGTCAATGATGTGTCTTCACTATGTTTAGGCTTCTGTGGCAGTTTTATATAAATTAGAAGTTTTGAGCCTGTCTGATGTGAATATTGTCCTTCTGAAGATTCTCCTGGATTTTTTTCATGTCCTCAGTTAGTTTTGAAGCTTGTATAAAGTGTTAATCTGTATTTTATACCAGTGGGATCTGTCTGTAGATGAAAATAAGCTGCTGTTTTCCACCCTTGACTTTTTTTTTTTTGAGGAGAGTTGAGACAGGGAATCTGGTTGTCCTGGAACTTACTATGTAAACCGGGGTGGCCTTGAACTCATGAGATCAGTCTGCCTCTGCTGGGATTAAAATCATGCGCCACTAAGTTTGGCAAAGTCTTTTTTGGTTTGTTTGTTTTGTTTTTGTTTTTTTGACACAGAGTTTCTCTGTGTATCCCTGGCTGTCCTGGAACTAGCTCTGTAGCTCAGGCTGGGCTCAAACTTACAGAGATCCACCTGCTTCTGCCTCCTGAGTGCTGGGATCAAAGGTGTGCATACTACTGCCTGGCCTATTCTTGTACTAATAGTTTTGCTAAAAGATAACAGATGAAGTTATCTTTGTTGAGACTCCCTTAAAGGAAGTCCAGGGTGAAAGGTGTGTGTATGTGCTCACGGGATGGGGGGAAAGGAGCCTGGAGTAGATGAATTGAGAAGAGTCAAAGGCAGAAGCTGCTGGGAGCTTGGGGAGATGGAGGTGGGTGTGGGGTAGTTGTGTGTGTTGGAAGATTTCTAATTCAGTTTAAAGATTTTTGTGTTGGATTTTGATAAATTATTTAAGTGAAGCTAAAGCCTTTCAAAGTTTCATATGGGTCAAACTTATTTTAGAATTAGGAAGAAAGCCAGGTGTGTTGGTTGCATGACTTCGATCCCAGCACTTGGAAGGCAGAGGCAGGTGGATCTCTGTGAATTTGAGGCCAGTCTGGTCTACAGAGTTCCAGGACAACCAAGGCTATGCAGAAAATCTCTGTCTAGAAATACAAAAAGAACAGAAAGAATTAGGGATGTAGGTCCCCCACCCCCTGCCCCTTTGGGTACTTTCAACTGAACCTGTGGCTCCAAACACTCTACCATCAAATTACATCCCTAGCCCTCTTTCTGTCTTGTATTTTGAGGCAGGGCCTCTCTTAAGTTGTTGAGACTGGCCTTTAAACTTCAACTTATGTAATCCAGGCAGACCTTGAACTTGTGATCTTCCTGCCTTAGCCTCCTGAGCAGCTGGGATTATAGGCCTATGCTGACAGGCCCAGCTAGTTTTCTGTTAGGTACAATTTTTATTCACCTATAGTCTTGATGTGCTATTTTTATTTATTTCCAAGTTTTTAAAAATAATAAAGCAAAATAAAAAAAAAATATATTTTAGGCCAAATGTGGTATCATACACCTTTTACCCACACATGTAGGAGACAGAGACAGACAGATTTCTGTGAGTTTAAGACTAGCCTAGTCCAGGGCTACATAGTGAAACTTTGTCTCAAAAAAAAAAGGACTGTATTTATTAGTTGTGTGTGTGTATATGATGTGTGGGTATATGATGTGTGTGGGTATATGATGTGTGTGGGTATATGATGTGTGTATATGATGTGTGTGTATATGATGTGTGTGGGTATATGATGTGTGTGGGTATATGATGTGTGTGGGTATATGATGTGTGTGGGTATATGATGTGTGTGTATTTGATGTGTGTGTGTATATGATGTGTGTGTATATGATGTGTGTGTATATGATGTGTGTATATGATGTGTGTGTATATGATGTGTGTGTATATGATGTATGTATATGATGTGTGTGTATATGATGTGTGGGTATAATGGTCTGCATGTGGAAGTCAGAGGACAACTCTGGGAATTGGTTCTCTTCCCTCCATCTTTGCATGAGCCCCAGGGATTGAACTGACCTTGCAGGGATTGTGTGGCAAGCTCTTTATCTGCTGAGCCATCTCGCCAGCCCATTTTTCCTACTTGGGTAGCAGAGCCGTTCAGTTTGGTCTACCAGGAAACCTCACAGTGCTTTATTTCCTTTGTTTATAAAGACCACACAGAATACCGTTTTGAAATATCTTCATGTTAGTATTTACATGGAAATACAAGGTTCCTAAGAAGGGAGGGGTCATTGGCTAGAGGTGGCAGCTGCGCTGGGTGAACTCTGTCCTGCTGCGCTGGGTGAACTCTGTCCTGCTGCTTACTGGATTTTTCTTCGATATTAACAAAGTCCAAAGAGGTCTAAACGTTTTTGTTTCCTCTCCTTCATCCTAGATCTGCTTGACATTTACGTGGAAGGATGCTTTTGATAAAGGTTCCCTTTTTGGAGGATCTGTAAAATTGGGTATGTAATATTTAATAAAAATTATAGACTTGATGAGCATTTTTGCTGCTTTAGGATTTTTTTAAAGTTGGTCTCCTAATGACTCCTTGTGAATACTGCAGTTTGTTTGTTTTAAATCTCATTTTCTTTTTTGACTTCAACTTCTAATCCGATGTAATTTCAAAATATTTGCAGAGCCCATGCCTTGCCAGGCACTGTCCTAGTTACAAAGATGCATAAGGCAGTTGTGTCCAGTTTGGTTGTGAAGACAGTTATCTCACTGAAATGTACTATGTATGTACACGTGTAGAATGCAGCATGTGATGATTTGATCCATGAGAGACTACATGTATGATGGTGGTCACATACGATTGTTGTCTGCTGATACTGTACCTGTCTTACTTTGTGTAACTACACGCATAACAACAAAGTGGTTGGGGCTTATTTCTCAGAATGCATAGAAGTCATTGAGGTAAGGCTGTAAAATCTCAGGGGAGCCTGGATGAGCACAAGGTTCATTTTATTTGTAGGAAGCAAGCGACGAGTTAGGTCTTGAAAGATGAGTTTGTACAAACTACCTCCTGACCTTGTCATAACCAAGGTTAGGAGGTGAAGGCATTTAGATCAGCCAGCCTTAACCGCCTCATCTGAAAGTGAAAGTAGCATTTAGTTTATAGAGCTACTGTGTAGGTTAAAAGAGTGAGAACACTTACAGTCTAAATGTTCCAGTGTTCACTAAATATTGTTAGCTATAATGAATGAATAATAACAAATAGTAATGCTGTTACTATGTGTAAGCTATTTGTATACACACGTACCCATTTTTATAAGTTTGTTATATGTGTGCATATTTTATATAGTAGATATACATCGTATAAGAAAGATACAGTATATATTAATATCTTATATAAATAAAATATGTACTTAGATGCACTTAAGGAAATATATGTGTATACCTTTATAGGTAAGGAAGTAGGACTATTATATAATATTGTATACTATATGTTCTATATAAAATGTGATCAGTTTAACAATTATTATGGCTTGGAACTCTATGTTGAATTGGATTTTGAAGGGTGATGGTAATGGAACCTAGTTTGTAAAGAGGTACAAATATACTCTTGAATTTGCACTTTCCCACATTCATGTTAATAGTCAGTTATTATTACACACCCAGGTACTGTGGACGGGGCTTCATGTGTATTTTGTTACTGAATTCCCAGTAACACAGTAAGGAAAGACGCTTTTATGGCTAGTTGAGTATATTAGCTTGGAAAAGTTAAGTGACTTGTGAAGGGTGTGTGGCTAGGACTGAAAGGAGCTGAGAGGACTGCAGAGAGCCTACTTCTAAGACCAGAGAAACAGGCCATTGGGAGAGCTGAGATGGTGAGTTAGACTCGGTAGTATGGATGGTCACAGAAGGACTGGGCTTGGAAGAAGTTTGCGTAGTGAAATTGGCTGGCTTTGCGGCCTGTCAGAGGGAGGAGGAACAACAGAGGGCTGACGCTGAGATTTGGCCGGTTGGATATTTAGTTTATGATATGCCTAATTTGGCTTTTCTGTTACCACCTCTGTGTAAGTGTTTTTCTGACATCTGGAGCTTCTGACATTTGAAGCTCGGAAGAGAGAGTTTTAGACTTGGTAACAGTTAATCATTAGTTGTAAAAATTCATCCCCTCTGACAGATTATAGGCAAAAGCATATAAAAACCAGAACTGGAGTGAAGTTGAGAAAAAGTGTTTGGGCCATGGCAGACCCAGGAAATACAGCCGCTGTGGAAGTGAATGTTGAGGGGTTCTCAGGGTGACGCTGCCCAGTGCTTCTGACACCCGGTTGCATGTTACAACAGTTGGGGGACATAGTAAAGATGAATATGCAGTGTGGTGTGCCTGGTGCCCCAGAAGGAATTAATGGGGTGGGGCACTTGGGTAACCTGTCTCCAGCTGACTGGTGGTTGTGCAGGCTGAGTGGGGTTGAAACAGGTTGGTAGTGGAACATCTGGAAGATGGTTGTCATTTCTACTAGCAAAAATGAGAAACCGAATGTTCTTCAGTAGTATCTTTCTGCACGCTTGGTGCTCTTGTGTCCTTTAGAAGAGTAAGTTTCCATGCTGACATGTATGTGGTGGCGTGTTAAACTGTGCCCATAGGGCACTGAATTTAGTAACCTTCATCATACACCTTAAGCTTCACCGTGGGCTCCAGGGATGCTTGTAAAGCACCTCTTCTGACTCCTCCCTGGAGCTCGCATCCAGGCAGCCTGAGCACATGCAGTGGCAATTTGTGAAAAGCTGTGTGAGCATGCCTGTAGTTATTTGTGAAAATAGAAAAAGTTTATTTCTAAGACATAGATAGTGGGTGATTTTAATTTTCCTTTCTTTTGTAATGTAATTTGTTTTTTAATAGTTATTTGAAATTTGGAAAACAGTTATTATTTATAACCAAGTTCTTTCCTTAAAATAAACTTAGTGTAGAAGAAGAGAGTGTGGCAAACAAGAACAGAGTTGAATGCTAGGAAAAAATGGGCTCTATTGAAAACAAGAGAATAGAATATTTATTGCTTTAAAAAGCTGGTTTCAGTTTAGATACTATAAGACATATCATGAAGTTAGAAAAGTGCAAATCCCAATTAAAAGAGCAAAGACAATCAGAATCTGTCAGATAGGAAATCGTATGAAAATAGAATGGCAGATGACAGCCCGGGGAATGATAGTTATGAGAGACACAGCAGCGTTTATTGTAACACTTAATTCTTCAGCTCTTAGAAGTTTTAAGAAATATTTCTTTAATCTCAGCAATCTGCCTCTTATGTTCTTCTTTTTTTTTTAAATATGGAGCGCTTCACAAGTTTGTGTGCGCAGGGGCCATGCTAATCTTCTCTGAATCATTCCAATTTTAGTGTATGTGCTGCCGACGTGAGCACGCCTCTCGTATTCTTTATTAGTCAGATACTGGTGATTCTGAGTTCAGGCCCACCTTCTACCTACCTTCCTTCCTTCCTTTCTTTCTTTCTTTTTTTTTTTTTTTTAAAGAAAATGTTAGTATCAGGGCTGGAGAGATGGCTCTGTGGTTAAGAGCACTGGCTGTTCTTCCAGAGGTCCTGAGTTCAATTCCCAGCAACCACATGGTGGCTCACAACCATCTGTAATAAGTTCTAATGCCCTCTCTGATATGCAGGTATACATATAGATAGAGTACTCATATGTAAAATCAATAAATAAATCTTTAAAAAAAGTTAGTATCAAGTTTTAAATTTATTTTACCCAATAACCTAAAAAACATCTTGTTTGGATTTTGTCATGGCCACTACTCTGTAGCCCTAGAACTTGGGAAAGGGAGGCAGGATGATGAGATTTAGCTTGGCCTTGGTTATATAGAGTTCTTGGCCAGCCTGAGTACCTGAGAGTGTGTAGATGACAGCACCAGTAACCCTGTACTGTCTGATGCATGTTCTGCCTTAAGCTTTACTGCCTTAAAGTTTCTTTAAGGATGTCAACTCTGATCTTGGACTTCTGGAATTTTCTACACTTATTCTGGGCTCACTTTTTAGTTGCCTTTGTTTTTGAGATAGTATCTTAATGTAGTCCAGACTGACTTGAGCTTCTTTTGTAGCCAAGGAGGATTCCAAAGCCCTGTTCCTCCTGCCTCCATTTCCCAAAATGCTGGGGTACAGGTGTGCACACCCCCACTTCCTTGATCATTTATTTTTCTTTAGGATCCCCTCTAACTGTTTATTATTTGGTGTTACCTTGGTTTCATGCAGTTATTTAGAATTTGATTGGAGCAGTTGATTGGAGTCTGCTGAGTGAGTAAGGAGAGTTGGGGACAAGTAGAGAACTGGCTGCCTTTAGAGAGATGCTGACTACTTCATGGTTCTGCTGTGTAGACAGCTGTCATCCTGCTCTGGTTCTCTGGGATGGGCTGCTCAGTGTTCTGTGTAGGCAGCCTTCTGAGTGTTTGGCCTGGTGATCAGTGTCTGGTGAACTATATATAAGATATTGAATTGCACTGTGATTGAATTTTACAAGTAACTGAGAGCTATTGTAGATTAAAAGAATTAATTTTAATATTGATAAAATACACAGTCTACTGTCTTAATCATGGTAAGCATACAGTTCCAAATTGTATTGTGTTTATTGTTCTAGTTAGGGTTAATATTGCTGTGATGAAACACTATGACCACAGCAACTTGGGGAGGAAAGAGTTCATTTGGCTTACACTTTCAGGTAACAAGCCATCACTGAGGGAAGTCAGGGTAGGAACCTGGAAGGAGGAGCTGATGCAGAGGCCATGGAAGAGTGCTGCTTATTTGGCTTGCTTCCTTTGGTTTGCTCAGGAGCACCAACCTTGGGGTGACCTTACCCACGATGGGCTAGGCCCTTCCCCATCAATCACTAAGAAAATGCCCCATAGGCTTGCCTACAGGGTGGTCTTTGGAGACATTTTCTCAATTGAGGTTCCCTCTTCAGATGACTCTAGCTTGTATCATGTTGACATAAAACTACTTAGCACACTTTCAGTACTGTGCGGTCATCTTGCCATCTGGTGTTAAAACTCTTTCATCTTAAAGAACTGAAGTCATACCCATTAAACAGCGACTTCTCATCCCTCTCTTCCTGTTAGCTTCTGGCAGACCTGTTTGTCCTCTTGTCTTTGAATCTTACTGTTGTAAGTACTGCATATAAGTAGGCGTACATGTCTGTCTTTTTAAGAAGTTGTAGGAAACAATGCATGGGATTGTCTTTTAACCATTTTGAAGTACGTGATTTTTAGTAGTACAAGGTACATTCACATTGTAAAACAAATCTCCAGAACTTTATCTTGAAGTACTTTATTGATTAAACTACAAAATCTGCTGACCCCCATCTTTGGTACCCACTGTCTTTGTGCTTTGTGTCTCTAAGACTTGGACTCCCTTAAAGATTTCCTGTAAGTGAAATCTTCAGTCTTTTTGTGACTGCTTATTTCATGTAAGGTTTGTCTTATTTGGAGCATGTATGTTCCTTCCTTGGTGGTTGACTGACAAGTACTTTGTTGTATGTATATACATTATTCTGTTTACACATCCATTGGTTGGTGGTCACTCAGGTTGTTCTTTGAGTAATGCTGCTGTGAACATAGTGTAGAAATTCCTCAATGAGATTCTGCGTTCAGTTCTTTTGGGCATTTACCCAGGAAGGGGATATCCGAGTCTCATGGTAATCTATCTTTAATGTTTTGAGGACCCACACACTGTTTTCCATAGCACCTGCAGCATTTCCAGCAACGGTTGCGGCTCATCTGTTTTCATCAACACTTGTTCTTTTCATCTTTAGATTAAATAGTTATATTGAAGGATGTGGGTTGTATAGTTTTCGTCAGAGACAGGGAAGTCGGGAAGACCATCCAGGAAGCACTGGCATTGACTCAGGCTTATGTGGATGAAGGGGCTTGTTTAAAGTGTGTGTGTATGTGCGCACGTGGATGTGCACGCACATACACATGCGTTGTGTGGGGAGAGATAAAAATTTGAAAGGTCATGGAAAAATGGAAATGATTTATTTGAATTTAACTAAGAAATAACATAAAAATAAATTTACATTTTGGACTTCGCAATTGTAAAAATATGGAACAAAGAGTAGGAGAAAAAGTATAATTGATTTATCCTTTGAGTTTTTGATGATAGACATAATGTGGGAATATGGGCAACCAGCCTGCAAGAGGGGAGAAGGCAGGTCCTGGGAGAGCCCATGGGGTAGAGGCCCTGGTAATACTCATTTAAACATTGTTTTCTGTAGAAAAAAATAATGATACACTTTTCCTTCTCAATTTTTTCTAGCTCTTGCAAGCTTAGGATATGAAAAGAGCTGCGTGCTGTTCAATTGTGCTGCCTTAGCTAGCCAGATTGCAGCAGGGCAGAGCCTGGATAATGATGAAGGATTGAAAACCGCTGCTAAGCAGTACCAGGTATGCAGAAGAGCAGTTTCTACGCAGGGTGCACACCGGATCCAAGGAGTGATTGGCATTTAGGTGATAGCTGCTGCCTTCTTCATGACTGTTGCTCCGGGAAGGTCGTGCTCTTAAGTAAACTGATCCTTGTTGTTGATAAACTCTTCAGCACTAAAGCAGTTGTTTTATAGCCTATGTCTGTTTTCCTCCCTGTGTACACCCACCCAGCACCTAGCACAGTGCCTGGCTCATAATAGAGGCTCAATGAATGTTGATTGGACAATAAAGATGAATATGTGGAAAACTTCTTATAAGTGAACGACTTCATTCAAAAATGGTTAGATATTTGTGTGTTTTCTCAGAGTGAGGCACATCTATCTAGACTTTAAGTAGTGTGACAAAATTAAGAACTTTTAGCAAGAAAATAGGTTAACTTATTTGCTTATAAGTTACTTATAAAATAAGTAGACTGTGGAGCAGTCATGTGTAAATGTGGTCAGTGTGGTCAGGCCTGGAATGTTCTTAAGATAGCTAACTATCTTAGGACTAGTCATAGCCAAATATGACATGCTGTTTTGTGACAGTTTATTATGTACTCAGTTTTTATTTATTTTTTGTTTCAGATAAAAATTAGTGATTTTTCCTAAAGTTTCATTTAAAAAGTATGTGTGTGTGTGTGTTTGAGCATGTGTATGGAGGTCAGAGACAACTTGGGGGAGTTGGTTTCTTCTTTCACCTTATGGGTCCCATGGCTTGAACTCAGGTTGTCAGGCTTGGTGCCGCACTTGTACATACTGAGCCACCTTGCTGGCGTCATAATAGTCTTGTTAATACTGTGACTTTGAGTTTTGTCTGTGTAGCCTACTAAGCTATCCCACTTTAAAAAATTCCAGAGTGATATTTCCTTTTTCTCAGCTTAATTTGTTTCATAAAAAGTAATTTTAGTAGTAACCCCAACAAAATAAAATTGGGAAGAAGACTATAACGGGGAACACTGAGTCAGAAGTTCTGAAGGCCAGACAGAATGTCAGCGCCTGCTGGCCCCTCGAATGCCATTGGGAATGTCTCCTAAGCCCAGTGTGCTTATTTGAAAGATGGCTTTGGGATAAAGACAAGAGTATTTCCATACTAAAAACGTTTGTGTAGAGGCTGGAGGAATGTCTCAGTCATTAAAGCATTTGCCTTGTGAGCTCAAGGACCTGAGTTTGATCCCCCAAATTCACACAATAAATGTTGGGCTTGGTGGTATATACTTGTAATCCTGTTCCCGGGGGCTTGCTGGCGTGCCAGTCTAGCCTAATGGGTACGCTCCAGACCAGTGAGAGGCTCTGTCCCAAAAAGTAGGTGGTGGTCTTGAGGATATCTCTCTCTCTCTCTCTCTCTCTCTCTCTCTCAAAGGCCCTATCTATGAATTGGGATGTATGGAATGTATAGAAATGTATCTGTAATTACCATCCTCTCAGTGGCATGTAGATGTTTGTGTGTGACAGTAGAAAATTAAGTCTCAATGTTAATTTTTTTTTTCTCTTTTTCTAGTTTGCTAGTGGTGCCTTTTTACATATAAAAGACACAGTGTTATCTGCCTTAAGTCGAGAGCCTACTGTGGACATATCTCCAGATACTGTTGGGACTCTCAGTCTTATTATGCTGGCCCAAGCTCAAGAAGTATTTTTCTTAAAAGCCACAAGAGGTAACTCCAATTTCTTCTTTACTGTGTTACATGTAAAAACAAGTGCCAGGCTTTTATACCAAGGCAGTGATTAGAACACAGTATGTTCCACTAGGTAGGGATGCTAAGAGGGAGGTCATTGAGTACTTGAGCTCACTTCAGAGGGAGAGTTACCTGGAAGAAGATAGAAAGCTTCATGTGGCAGTGGCTGGTGGTGTGCCTGGGGGATGGCCATGGGATCGCTGTATTGTTCAAGTTAGCTAAGAATGGTTTCTTTTAAGATCTTAAGGTGTGCATGCAAGTGTCAGTGCTCTGCAGGTTGTAAAGAAGACTCCCGGGGCTGGAGCCACAGGCACTGTGAGCAGCTTGATGAGGTGCAGGGGTCTTTCTTCATGTTCCGGCAGCAGGTGCTCTCAATCACTGAGCCATATAGTAGTCCATATAGTTCTTACAGTAGTCCTGTTTAGACTGGGTGTGAATGTCCTTGGTGAACAGGAGGATAAAATCAATCCTTGTAAAGGTGTGTTAGTCAGTATGAGGGGTAGAGACTCAATGTCTGAGGACAGAGAAATTGAAAATGCAGAAGTTCAAGCACATCTTAGTTTTTCTTAAATGGCAGCTTAGTTGGATTTGGTGGTTCATGCCTATAATCCTACATCTTGGAGGCCTATTCAGGGGGATTGCCATGATACTGAGGTAACGCTGCGTTACCTAGTGAGTTCCAGGGTAGCCTAGCAACAGTCTGGAACTCTGTCCTCAAACAAAACACAGAAAAGTTCCATGTGTGGTGATTCATATGTATAATTATAGCATTAGACTTACACTGAGCTGGAGGCCATCCTGGGCTACAGACAGACTACTTTAAACACTGAGGAGGGGTGAGGGAGGAAGAAAGGAACAGCCGATGAGGAGCTAGAAGTCATGTGCCCCAGCATCCCTTTACTTGATAACGCAGTGTTTTCTGCAGTGTTCACAGAATGTCGTAGCCATTACCACTGCCTTCCGTTAGGATATCGTCACGCCTGAGAATGACTGTCAGGACTCGCTCCTTTCCTTCTGCAGCCACCAGCAGCCGTCAGTCTGTTCTGTGTCATTGACTTGTTTATGGGATTACTTGTTTATTTACTTGTTTAGAAACAGGTTTATGGAGCCTGGGCTGGCCTGGAACTTGCTTTGTAGCCAAAGATGGCTTTGAATTTTTGATTTTTCTGGCTCTATGCCCAAAGTACTAGGGCTGTATAGATTGGCATCATCATGATTTGCTGCCCGGGGGATGGTTTTTGTGCAGAAGACTAAATCTCATCGCTATACATTTCTTAGACAGATGTAAAAATTTTACTTTTGTCTTTTTTTTCTTTTAAATGTGTATGGATGTTTTATGGATGTGTAGATGCTTTATGTCCACGCACCACTACTGTGCTTGGTACCACTGGGTGCTGGACAGTTGTGAGCTGCCATGTAGGTGCTGGCAACTGAAGCTGGGCTGTTCTGGAGGAACAGCAGTGCCCTAAACTGCTGAGCTGTCATCCAGTCCCAGGTGTCTCCTTTTTTTTTTTTTTGTTTAAATAATTTGTGTCTATGCCACGTTGTGTATTGGGTTATGTCATTTATTTTATTTGTGTATGTGTGTGTGTGTGTGAGTGAGTGTGTGAGGGAGGGAGGGAGAGAGAGAGAGAGAGGAGAGGAGGGGAGGAAGGGGAGAGAGTGGAGGTGCATGCGGGCCGGGCCGTGGTACTTATGTGGAGATCAAAGGAGACGCTGAGGAGTTGGTGCTTTCCTTCCACTGTGAGTTCTGGAGGTGGGGTGCAGACTGTCTCGGGTGAGCATGCGTGCCTTCACCTGCTGCATCTTGTTGCTGGCCCTTGTCTCATGTATGTCAGTTATAATGACCAGTTTAACCTTTTATTCCAGATAAGATGAAAGATGCCATCATAGCTAAACTGGCAAATCAGGCTGCGGATTACTTCGGCGATGCTTTCAAACAGTGTCAGTACAAAGATACTCTCCCCAAGGTCAGTTCCTGCCTTCATAGACAGTTGGTGCTTTTGCATGTGGGGATTTTTTTTATGTGTGAGAAACAAGTTGAAAAGTATGTTTTAACAAATAAATGTGGTATTTTAGTGGAAACATTTGAAGACTAGCTTTTAGAATGGTTTTTAAGATGCGTGAACTGTTCTCCTGGGGGTACCTTTCCGTTTGCTCTTTACTGAACTTCTTTTCCTGAGCTGACACTCTGCCTAGGAAACTTGGCCATTTGTCTCCATCTTCTTATCGTTCTGCTTGTTGACAGCTTTGGAGAAGCATGGAGATGGAGCATGCCGGGACCCACATTTTTAATTATTACCCTGTTTTCTTAAGGATGAACCTTAAAGCACGAAACTGACATAAAGAAAGAGAGGAACAGAAAATCTAAATTCATCTGATTCCTTGATTAGAATAACATTTTACCTACAGGGATAGCAAATTTGGTTGCTAATGGACAATGAAGGAAGGGCAGCCGTCCTGACCACATTCTGCAGAAAGCGTTGCTTTCCTGTACGCTTTTCTGAGGGGTGATGGAACAGACTGTTCGAGATGGCTTGTAGATGACAAAGCATGTACCTGGACGTGGGCACGAAGGACGTTTTAACTGCTCTTCCTCACAGTTGGGCAAGAAATTGGTTATCTGGTAGTTGGTGGTGTTTGTAGGAGAATCTGTGAGTTTATATTATTCAGGAATCTTTATAAATTATGAAACTGCAGAAAACATAGGGTACAGTTAAAAATAGACTTAAGGTGTCCAACAATACGTGGGCAGTGGAGAGGTAATGTCGAGATCTAGGGATTTAAGGCACACCAGGCTTGAGATTGTTGCTAGGCACTTCCCAGCACTTAAGATACATGGGCTCCTACCCACCTGCCCTCATGCCCAGTTTAGACGTCTGCCCAGGATCCTAGTGTGTTAGTGCCATTACTCTGATCCTCTCTCCATGGATAGCTGCCCAGTGCACTGTCACATCCTGTCGCATCAATAATTCAGTCCTGTTCAAGTCTGACCATGGTCCTGTCATTTCAAAGGCTTGGACGCCGCCTCTGCAGCATGCCTGTGTCTCCTGAAACATCTTTACAGAGATGCTCCAACCTTCTCGGAGTATGGCAGTTTTAGACTGCAGTGTCTTTGAATTTCTTCTTTTACTGAGTATCTTGAGGTATTTTCATATCCAGTTCTAACTGGATGTCCATAAGCAGCAAATCCGTTCTGGTTCTAAGTGGATGTCTGCAAGCAGTGACTCAGAGTGCTGGGGTTCTTCTTTAGCAGACAGAAAACACCATGGTAGTAATTTGGCTCTTAATAGACCACTTATCTAGTGTATTCATCGGTTTTTAAAAATACCGTGTACTTAATAAAAGTGGTGAAATTGCAGGATAGACTTGACATTCTGGAAGAGCCCCTAGCAGTATCATGGCTTTCTTGTTTTATGTTTGGATTTAAGTATATTAGACTGTATGATTCCAAAAATAAATCAGGGCAAAGTTACACGGTATCATCACAGTAATTAATGCATTTCTATGTCTGGGATGTATTTTTGAGTATATAATACTGAAATGTTAATATTTATCTGATATTAAATCATTTTTATTGGCTACCATAATCTTTTTTACAGTATCTTAGCATGAGTTTAAGTGAGAACTTACCTTACTGTCTTTTGTCTTTTAAACATGATGAAACGGTCAGCTCTAGAGCAGTTTCATTAGTATATGTGAGTAACGGTGGTCTAGGTACCTGAAGGCTGGGGAAGGGGCTAAGAAAGCATCTAAAGCTGGGCTTGGTATTCATTCCCCCAGGATCTTCCCAACTCTTCTAATGCATGCTTTTCTTTCTGTAAACAAAAATGCTGATTTTTCTGACTCCATAGAATGAGCTTTAAAAAACCTGAATTGGCTTCATTTAACAATTTAAAACAAACAAAGGCAAACCCTAGTTTTAACGGATAGGAAATTGAGTTCTCAGATGGCAATTCCTGCAAAACCAGGAGGGGCCTTCTCTGCTCACACCTAATGGCTAACCTGTCTAAACCATCACTGGGCGATTATAATCTCTGTCTCCTCCTCCCTCTCTTCCTGCACCCTTGTTGTCTGTGATGGTTTGTGCGGTTGGACTTTCCCCTGGTCAGTATTTTTACTTCCAGGAGGTATTCCCCACCCTGGCTGCGAAGCAGTGTATCATGCAAGCCAATGCTGAGTACCACCAGTCCATCCTAGCCAAGCAGCAGAAGAAGTTTGGGGAAGAGATCGCAAGGTTGCAGGTGAGTCTTTTGGTGATAAATGTTTAGGTGACGTCCTTCTCCCTGTTTCTGTTGAGTGAGACCCAGGTTTGCCCATGAACATGTTTCCCATTTATTGTTTATCAGCAGAGGCAGGTGCTGGCTTTTATCTTTATATTTTACCCAGAAACATGCTTTGTAAAATCTTACATGTTATCTAAAAATTGCATTTAAATTTTTATTCTGTTCTCTTGTTTGTTCATGTTTATTTTAATGTAAAAGTGTTCTAAATTAATCCTTTGCTTTGCTTGTGTTGTAGGCTGGTAAATTGGAGATTATCACCCCACAGTTTTAGAGGGATGTGGGGTTATGCACTCTGGTCTTTTAACTGTGATTGTTTTCCTTCTACACTGTATGTATGGGGCAGGTATTCTTGTCCTTGCCATGTTTGTGTGTGTGTGTGTGTGTGTGTGTGTGTGTGTGTGTTTGTGTGTTTATATCTATGTCTAGAAGCCAGAGGTCCATGTCAGATGTCTTCTTCATTTAAATATTACTAAAAGTTGAGGGAAGCATACAGCAAAGCCCTAAGTAGGTAACGTGGAGGACTGAGCACTTTCTGTGTCCTCTGCAGGACACATTAGCTGGCTGTGTGGTCGCACTGAGTTTGGTTTAGACAAGTGTCAGCTTGTGCCGCAGCTGCTTTTTACCAGAGTCACTTTCCTCCTTCCTACGAGGGCTTCTGTCAAGTTCCTTGAGCTCTGTAGCTGTGTATTGGGCAGGTTCTACCTGCCGTCCTGAGATTACCCAGTTCCCTAGCCCTGTGGTGCCTGATTGTCCAGCTGTGGGTGCTCCCTCTAGTATGTCGATAATGTGGTAAGTGAGCACAGCCGAGCTCTGTACTGGTGTCTCTGTCTTCATGTTAAAACCCATTAAGTACTGTGGTAGAGGCGTGTGGCTGTGGATGGCAAGTAGTCTGCCGGAGCATCAGAGTTCAGCTGCTAGGTCATGTCCTTGTGGGCAAGTACGTGGCTACAGAGATCGATCCACACACTGCATCAGACCCCAGGGCCATTCTCAGATGCTGAGTCAGCGTCTACCTCCTAGTATACTTCTGCCTGCAGGGTTTGACATGTCATACATAGCCTAGTGGTCTGGTTCTTTGGGATTACTTCTGAGGGTTGTGTCTTACCCTGTGGCAGCTTGCTTTAGGCTCTGACTTGTTGCTCCTTGTTTTCAGGCCCTTAGGGTAGCTCAGCTCTATTGTAGATTTCTACTCTAGGTGGCCACCAGCCATCATGGGTGTTGTCAAGTGAAAAACTGGAGCTCCTCCCTCTACTGCTGACCTGTTCTGCTTGGAAGAGCCACTTTCTTACCAAATCATGTGTCTGGATTTGAGGCATTTGACAAGTGTGGGCTCCTCCTGAGGCAGGATTGGCAGTCTCTTTCACCAGGGTCCAGTATCTCCCTGAGCCCCCAGGACAGGAGTGGTATACTGTCTGGCCTTTCTTGCTGTACTTGAGCCCATTGGTCAGTTTCTGATACGTTTTCTTTTTCCCTCTTTGGAGGAGTCTGTCTTCACCCAGAAACTTTGTATGTTTTACTACTATGGCTGCGTCCTTAAAATTTTAGTCCCTCCCTCTTTCCTTCCCTCCCTCTCTCTCTCCCTCCCTCCTTCCCTTCCTCTGTCTCGCCCTTCCTCTTTCACTTTTTCTCTTCCTACCCCCCCCCCCCCTTTTTTTTTTTTTTTTTTTTTTTGAGGCAGTTTTTCTCTGTGTAGCCCTGGCTGTCCTGGAAAACTTTTTAGACCAGGATGGTCTTGAATTCAGATCCGCCTTCCTCTGCCTCCTAAGTGCTGCGATTAAAGGCGTGCACCACCACTGCTGGCCTAATTTAGTTTATTTAGCATGGAATTTTTATTTTGGGGCAGTAATTCCTTAGTAAATTTGGAAGACTATAATAATACACACTTGTTATTTATTTTGAGACATAGTCTTATATAACCCAGGTTTACTTCAAACTCACTGTGTAGTTGAGGATGACAGTGAACTCCTGATCTGCCACTTTATGTCTCCCAAGTGCTAGGATTAAAGGTATTTCTCCTCTTCCTCTCCTGCTTAAGAACTACTTGATTCATGTTTTCTTACGGATGGATGGTTCAGAGTCATGTCTGTGAGATACCTTTTTGTTTACTCGTGTTTGTAGATGGCTGATTTTCCTGGATGGCCTTTGGCTTTTTAGCAGGGTTGTGTATAGGTTCTTCTGGTCTTAAGAACCTTGATGGTGTGGGAAGGAATCGCCCTCTGTACCTCTGCTTCCCCTTTGAACTTGTGCCATGTCCTCTGGGTGTGTTCATCTGCCTTCTCCTGCTTTAACCCTTCTCTTCACCTCTGTCATCTGGTAACTCCACCCTTAGGACTGGGTGATCTGACCCTTGCTCAGGGCATTGAGGCCCCTCAGTATTCATTTTTTTCTTATGGCTTCCTGTTATGTTAATCGGTTGGTGTCGCTTTTGTCTTGGCTGGTATCTGTCTTGCAGTGATATCTGTCCATTGTTTCTGATTTGATCTAAGCAGTTCCCACTAAGGATAATATTCTGCAAGTTCCACTTCTCCATGTTTTCAGGATCCCTTAAATTAAGGTTCTGTTTGAGGAAGTGTTCAGTGGATTTACAAATCAAATTTGATTTGCATGTAGTTAAGCTTGTATTTTCTTAGACTATAATGAAGATGTTTGTATGTCAATCTTTCTCTATAGTTTCATATTGATCTTAGATGTTTTAAAGTGTAGCATACAGTTTGTATGTTGTTATTAAGAGTAGATCTATTTCCCCTTTTGCTTCTTCACATTAGGGCTATGTGTTTGTATTTGCTGTGTGTATTTGTCTCAGGTACTACTTATGACATATACAGCTTAGCAACTCTCAGTGCATCACCTATAACTGAGTTCTTTTTTTATACCTGTGATTACCTGCTTGTCCAATTGCTTGTTGTGTCTGTGATCATGGTGATAGTGGCGGCCTTCACTTTCTGCTTTAGGAATAATACATGTTTATATTAAGCATAGTGCTAATTTAGGGAGTGAAGATTATTTTTAAAGAACTGTTTGTGTCTGTTTCTGCTCTAGTAAGATAACAAAAAGAAAAAGGGCCCTGAGCCAGAGTGATGGCTCAGCGGGCAGAGGCACTTGCTGCTGAGCCCGTGTGGTGCAGGGAAAGAACTGACTCCTGAAAGTTGTCTTTTGACCTCCAGGTGTGCTTGTATGCGCGCGCGCATACACACACACACACACACACACACACACATGCTAAAAGCCACCAGGTGGTGGTGCACACCTTTAATCCTAGCACTCAAGAGGCAGAGGCAAGAGGATCTCTTAGTTTGAGGCCAGCCTGGTCTACAGAGTGAGTTCCAGGACAGCCAGGGCTACACAGTGAAACCCTGTTGTCTTAGTTAGGGTTTCTCTGCCGTGAACAGACTCTATGACCAAGGCAACTCTTATAAGGACAATATTTAATTGGGGCTGGCTTACAGGTTCAGAGGTTCAATCCATTATCATCAAGGTAGGAGCATGGCAGCGTCCAGGCAGGAATGTTGCAGACAGAGCTGAGAGTTCTACATCTTCATCCAAAGGCAGACAGGAGAAGACTGGCTTCCAGGAAGTTAGGAGGAGGGTCTCAAAGCCCACCTCTACAGTGACACACTTACTCCAACAAGGCCACACCTCTCCAAGGCTACACCCCCTAATAGTGCCACTCCCTGGGCCAAGCATATTCAAACCACCACACTATCATGAAAAACTAGAAAAAAGCAAAAGAGAGAGAAAAACCAAACAAACCATCCTGCCAGTCAGTTTTCTTAGCCTCCAGTTTTGAGGCTTCATCCGTGATAAAGAACTTGTGTTGCCTTTGGTGCTACGATGAGTCAGTACCGCATGGTGCAGTGCGCAGACCATTTCACCTTACGGCCAAGATGCAAGAGATGGCAAGTAAGAAGCTGAGTCTCTACATCCCTTCATGGAATACCTCCAGTGTCTGGACACCTTCTGTGAAGCTGCACTTCTTAAAGCTTACATTAGCCTCCCATGCACTGTCAGCTGAGGACCAAGCCTTTAACCTGTGGGCTCATGAAATATTTGTCCTAATGATGAAAATGTGGTTCTTTATCAAAAGCTTTATATTTGAATATTTTAGAGAGTTGTGTAAGCAGATAGTCTAGTATTAAACCATTTTAATACTAATTTTAATAGTGTGGTTTTGGTGTTTTAGGCTTGCTGTATCTCATCAAAGTTATACAGTTCTATATAAGCCCAAAGATCTGGTAAATTACACTGATTGTGCTGGATTGTACTGTTCACGTCTTTTGTCTTTTTTTGTTTTAAACTTAGTCCCAGTATGGGACTAAACATTCAGC
The DNA here is from genome assembly GCA_019843965.1 of Rhynchomys soricoides. Taxonomy (NCBI): domain Eukaryota; kingdom Metazoa; phylum Chordata; class Mammalia; order Rodentia; family Muridae; genus Rhynchomys; species Rhynchomys soricoides. The sequence goes on from JADRCH010000034.1 coordinate 5,792,878, forward strand.
CAGGAATGTTAAAAATCTTTGATATGGATTGAATTACCAGCAACTTATAATCACTTACACAACTAGTGTCTTATATGCAGAATTAAGTTTTGTAGCGGGCTGGAGAGATGGCTCAGCGGTTAAGAGCACCAACTGCTCTTCTAGAGGTCTTGAGTTCAAATTTCAGCAACCACATAGTGGCTCACAACCATCTGTAATGGGATCCGATGCTCTCTTCTGGCATGTGTCTGAAGACAGCTACAGTGTACTCATACACATAAAATAAGTAAAATCTTTAAAACAATTATTAAGAATAGAAAGTTTTGTAGTTTATAATGGCAGGTGTTAAACAAGCACTCATTTCACCCCCGACAGTTCTTTAATGAGAATTGTCAGTGTGGAGTGGATGTATATCTGATTGCTGACTTCTGCTTGTGTTAATGGTGTGGAGAGGCTGCATCTCTGATTGCTGACGTCTGTAGCTTCAATACCTTTGTCTTGAACCATAAAGGTGTTCAGTACTTCTTAATTACTGCTAATAGTTGTATAGCTTGTGGAAATAATAATAATAATAATAATGATAATTATTATTATTATTATTTTTGGTTTTTCGAGACAGGGTTTCTCTGTGTGGCCCTGGCTGTCCTGGAACTCACTCTGTAGACCAGGTTGGCCTCGAACTCAGAAATCTGCTTGCCTCTGCCTCCCGAGTGCTGGGATTAAAGGCGTGCGCCACCACTCCCGGGCTGTGGAACTTATATAACATCCAACCTTCATTAATGTCAGGTTATGTTGATTGGCCCAGTTTTCTTTTCCTGCCTTGGCAGCTCATCTGTGTATTTACAGGGATGTTTGCTCTCCCCCTTGGAGTCTTGGGTGCTCTGTTGTGGGATTACCAGGTTGTCCTGCCGAGCTAGCACTGGAGACCCCGAGAGCTTAGAAAGCTGGGCGGGAGGCACCCCCGTAACCTCCCTCTTACAACGTGTACTTTCAGCACGCAGCAGAACTGATTAAGAATGTGGCCTCCCGCTATGATGAATATGTCAATGTGAAGGATTTTTCTGACAAAATCAGCCGCGCCCTTACTGCAGCAAAGAAGGATAATGATTTCATTTATCATGACCGCGTCCCAGACCTTAAGGATCTGGATCCTATCGGCAAAGCCACTCTTGTGAAACCCACCCCAGTCAATGTACCCATCAGCCAGAAGTTCACGGGTATGCTGTTTTCTACATGCACTTTAGTAAATCTGTATTTTCTCCAGGTCCTCCTGTCCGTCCGTCCATCTGTCCGTCTGTCCGTCCTTCCTTCCTTTCTCTCTCTCTCTTTTTCTTTCTTTCTTTCCTCCTTCCTTCCTTCCTTTCCTCCTTCCTTCCTTCTTTTCTTTTCTTTCTTTCTTTCTTTCTTTCTTTCTTTCTTTCTTTCTTTCTTGTCTTTAGCCCTCATAGATCCTAAAAATTACTTATTTTCTCCTCTTCCTCCTCCTCTTCCCCCTCTTCTTTTTTTTGGGAGGGGGGGAGATACAGGCTTTTTCTGTAGCCCTGGCTGTCCTGGAACTCACTCTTGTAGACCAGGCCGGCCTCGAACTCTGCCTGCTCTTGCTATCCAAGTGCTGAGATTAAAGGTGTGCACCACTACCACTTGGCTTTTATTTTCCATGAAGAAAATGATACTTAGGTTGAAGCTTTCTCTTTTGTCTAGGCTGAGCTGTATGATTCATGTAAAATCTCACATTCTTTTTCCAATACTTAGATTATAACATTCATTTATGTTGTTTAAAATAAATGTGGGAATAGACGTTGGTGGTGCATACCCGAAGTGCCAGTACCTGTGAGGCTGAGGCAGGGATCTGAGTTTGAGGCCAGGCTGCTCTACAGAGTGAGTTTGAGGCCTAGCTTGGCTATAGGATGAGTAAGACAAGCAAACAAGCTGCCAGCTAACTGGACAAGAAAGTGTGGGAAAGTTAAGTGTGAGGTTTCCAAGGGGAAAGTAAACAGTGAAGCATCTGTCACATATAAACCGCATGGGATGTTTGAGACAGGCTTTTGATAAGATTAAGACTTGAGATAAGCCATACCATTTTGTTGATGGAACATTTGTTATATTTAAGATACTGTTACTGGAAGTAAATCTGTGGTTATTTATTTACCTATTCATTTGAGACAGAGGCTTCGTGTAGCCTAGTCTAGCCGTCAGCTCACTGAGTAACCTAGGCTGGCTTTGAGCTCCCAGTCTTCCTGCCTCCCAAGGGTTGAGATTACAGGAGTGAGCCCACATACTCGGATCAATAATTTTTAAACCAGTATTTTTCTAGGATAATATTTGCATTAGATCAGTGTTCTTATAGCCGCCTTTGATAGTGTGAGTATATGTAATATACGCAGTATTCTATAGCTCCTAGCAGATCTCCTGGGTAATATGTAAGTTCCCAGGGAAGAGTGGTTATCGAACTTATTTTTATTTAATAAATAGAAAGAGTTTACCATGTGCCAGTAATTGTTAAACCCCAAAAGATGAGTATTTGCCAGGCAGTGGTGGTGCATGCCTTTAATCCCAGCACTTGGGAGGCAGAGGTCTGTCTAAATTGGCAAGTGGGCAGTACCACCAAGATCCCTCATATGATGACTTAAAATCTTAAGGGAAACAGAGATTCAAAAGGAAGCGGTCACTGCCCTTACCCATCAATATGGTGATCTAGAATTCTCTTTACTGCTGGTGTTTAGTATGATCTAGTTTTTGATCTTGTGATCTTATTCAAAAAGAGAGTAGTCATGTCTGTAGCTTGAGTCGGTTCCATATATTTACTTGGGTCTTCTCTTGTGTTTTAGATTTATTTGAGAAGATGGTCCCTGTGTCTGTGCAGCAGTCCCTGGCTGTGTTTAGTCAGAGGAAAGCTGACTTGGTTAACAGATCAATTGCTCAGATGAGAGAAGCTACTACTTTGGCAAATGGGTAGGTGGAACCTGGCTTTCACAACTGACTTACTGGTTCTCAAGTTTGTTTTTTGAATAATTTATGAACAGTTTTTAGTTGTTAGTTTTTCTTTTTCTTTTTTAGTTTTATGATCTTGGAAATGAATACCAAACAGACATACACACACATATGCAGTCATTTTATTAAAAAGCCTTAGGTAAAGTAGGAATGGAATTGCAGAAATAAAGTAAGAATATTTGACTCCTATTTTGTATTTCAAGAGATTTATTGAGGCAAAATGGGTAGAGATGAGTCCTTTAAGATGCACAGTCCAGGCTGAAGAGATGGCTTAGCAGGTAAAAGTACTTGCTGCCTAGCCTTCTGACTCATGTCCTGTTCCTGGGACCCACATGGTAGAAGGAGACTCCTACAAGTTGCCTCTGACACGTGTATTCTGTGGCAGGTGGGTGTCCACATGCATACTCAACAAAAATAAATACGTGTAATAAAAGGACTCATGGAACTGTACTGTAAACCACTTTACATTAGAGTAAGAAAACATTCCATGGGTTAAGAGAATGAGGTATAATTTACACATAATGAAATGTACTCATTTAAAATGTAATTTGTTCAGTCTGCTGGGTGAGTCTGCTGGGTGCATCTGTAGCTACTACAAAGAGAATATAACCCTAAACCAGTCCTCACGCCGTCTCCCCCAGGTTCTCCTCCCTTAGTTCCTGGCTACTCGTATCTCACGTGCTCTGTGGCACTGCGTGCCCGGTATGCTCTGCAGTTTGCCATGCATGTAACACTGTAGCGTGTATATCGTGCCCATCCTCGTTTGTCACATTATGTGCCTCTAGCAGTGCATGCTGCCTTTCCAAAATTCAGGTTTTCCTGAGATCAGTGAGATAATTCAGTAGGCACAGGCATCTGCACACAAGCCTGATCACTTGAATTTGATCCCTAGGACCTACATGGGGAAGGCAAAAACTAACTCCTGTAAGAACTCCATGTGTGTCTCTCCTTCATAAATACATTTTTCTTTTTAATCATCTTCAAAAAAGATCTATTTAAAGTATTATATTTGCTATAAGTATATTATAAATGACTGTAGTATTTTGCTTCATGTGTGTATGAATGTGTACCACACTGTGCAGTGCCAGTGGAGGACAGTAGAGGGCGCCAGACCCCCAGGGCTGCCCGCCATGGGATGTTGGCAGCTGAGCCCAGCTGGGTCCTCTACAAGTGCAGCAAGTGTTCATAACAGCTGCACCATCTCTCCTTATCATCACTGTCTTTAAAGGATTCTTCCTGTGTTTTGGATGCAAATCCTTTGTCAGATATGTGTGATTGCAGTTTTTCTAGTTTTGACTTTTCATGTTTTCAGTTAAAGATTACATGAATTTTGCCTTTTTGTTTATGAAACATTTGTATTAGGCCTTCCCTCCCTCCCTCCCTTCTTCCCTCCCTCCATTTCAATACAGAGCCTCATGCATCCCAGTCTGGCCTCAAACTTCATATGTAGCTGAGGATAATCTTGAAGTCTTGATCCTCTTGTTCTGTTTCTGGAAGGCTGGGAAAACAGGCGTGGTTTATGCTGTCCTAGGATCCAGCCCCAGGTTTGTGTGTGTTAGGCAGGTACTTACCAACTGAGCTCCATCTCTAGCCCCTTGTTGCTTTTCTTGTTATCACAGAAACAGCTTGAAAGAGGAAGGATTTATGACGGCTCCTGGTTTCAGGAGCTATCAGGGCAGTGTGGCAGGCATGGCTCCATCCATGGAACAGTGGCTGGTGGCATGGCTTGTTCATATCTCGGCAGAAGTAGAAGTGGGCTCTTAATTCTTCCAAACTTGCCATCCCTGACCTCCCTGTTAGCCATGGTTACTGCCTAAAGGTTTCACAGCCTCTCCAAACAGGGCCACTCCCTAGGAGCCAACTGTTATAGCTTATGTACCGGTGGGGGCGTTTTACATTCAAGTCATGACATAGGATTTCACTCTGTAGCTGAATGTGTGCCACTGGGTCAGACATGACAAAATGCGTTAGCTTCTGTATAGTTAGATCTGAGTGTAGACAAAACCACGTTCTAAGCAGGCCATCTTATGATATCCTTTTACTTGCCTTTTTTGGCATCGTGAATGGTAAAGTGGGGTAAATTCCTCTGCCTCTTCATGCCAATGAAAAGTGACTGAAGAGTTTTATGGTGTTATTGTACCATAAAACCCGAACATGGGAGAGTCTGCAATTGATACTTTGATCTCCTGTGTTCTTTGATTTTTGTTAGATATAAAATTATAGCAATTATACATTATTGATTTGTTTGTGATAGCATAAAAGTCAAATATAAAAGATCACATCTTGAGTCAGTGGTAGAGTGTTTGCCTCACATGCTTAAGTCCCTGGGTTCAAATCTAGCAACACACAACAGAGAGTTTGCGAGTTTTAATTACTCAGTCTGAGAGAATGTAAGTCTCAGCTGTAACCCAACGTTATGGTAGAGTATTTTACCTGCCATATTCCCCCCTCCCTCAATTTTGTTTTAAATATTGAGACAGAGTCTCTCTGTGTAGTCCTGGCTTTCCTGGAACTCACAGAGACCCTCCTGCTTCTCCCCTCTCTGGGATGCTCAAGGCACTCACCACTATGCCTGCCATTTTTCTTGCTTTTTGTCTTTAATTCTGAACTCTGAACTTAACTGTCTCAGATTTTAAATTTTTAAATACTTTTCTGAAAACTTACATATCTATCTAAAGCATCTTCATCCTTTTCCACCCCCTTCTTCCTCCAGCTCCGCCACCAGCCGGCATGTCTCCTCTCCCCCAATGTCTCTTCTTTATTTTGTTTAATTGTCTTAATCATTCATTTCTCCCACTTATTTTTTTTTTTTTTTTAAAAAAGATTTATTTTATTTATATGAGTACACAGTAGCTGTCTTCAGACACACCAGAAGTGAGGACATTAGATCCCATTACAGATGGTTGTGAGCCACCATGTGGTTGCTGGGAATTGAACTCAGAACCTCTAGAAGAGCAGTCAGTGCTCTTAACCACTGAGCCATCTCTCCAGCCCTCTTCCACTTGTTTTTAATGGAAGTCATTGCTAACTCCATTGTTGGTTTGGGTGGATTTAAGTAACTGCCATTTCTTCTTCTTCTTCTTCTTCTTCTTCTTCTTCTTCTTCTTCTTCTT
>JADRCH010000034.1:5810547-5848281 GCA_019843965.1 Rhynchomys soricoides
CATACTCACATGTGCATGAGCACAAGTACACGCTCACATGTGCATGAGCACAAGCACTTGAGGTCAGGGATGCCACGAGTGTCTTCCTCTGTCATTTCTCCTTCCTGTATTTTGAAACAGGATCTTCCAGTCAATCTGGAGCTTGATGTTGCTTGGCTTGACTGTCAGGCCCATAAGTCCCTGTGTTCCTCCCTCTTTCCTTCCTCTACCGCTGGGCTGGGGTAGAGGTGGAGAGTGTATACAGTCTTGTGCTTCTGCTTCTAGCCTTTTGTTCTTCTTTTTAAAACAAACAAAAAAAACTATGGGTACTGGGGATCCAAGGTCAGGTCCTAGTGTTTACCCACTGAGCCATCTCCCCAGCCCTCCCACTGTATAGATTTTCTAACATTTTAAACTTATAAACCCTACTTCACCTTGCCAAATAAAATTATGGCACATAATTAAAGAGTTAAGTTTAAATTCACTAAATAAACAAGATTTTTAAGTCCTGATCTGTTTCTCATTGCTTTTTATGTGAGTGCTTAGATTTCTAAGCCTCTATGCAAGGTTTGCAGTTACACCCTAAAGATCAGGCGCCAGGCTGCATAGTGGGCTCAGCCAGCTCTGGGCTGGGAATTACAAATCTTGAGTACCAGGGAGTAATGGGTGCATAGTGCAGGTGCTCTGCCTTCTGCAGGAAATTCTGTTGAATACTTCATATAGGTCACCGTGGTCCTTACAGGGGTCCTAAAAAAGGACTATTTCTATCCTGCAATAGACCTTTCCAGGGATCCACCTGCCCTGGTTATACAGTAATAGTCCATCATGAGACTGCTGGTACCCAGTGCTGGGTACTGTTCTCTTCCCGCCCCCTTTCCCTTCTTCCTCCTGCTCCTTCTGAGACAAGCTCTCTCTGTGTAGCCTTGGCTGGCCTGGAACTTATTATGTGTTCAGGTTGGCCTGAACTCAACAGTTTTCCACCTGCCTCTGCCTCCCAATGCTTAGATTAAAGGCAAATAACACCAAACCTAGTTCAAAGTATTTTCTTTGCAGTAACTATTTGATAGGCCCATTTATTTCAATAATAAAGTTTTATGTTTTTTATATATAAAAAATGTTCAGAACCCTGTCCTCAGGGATTGCATTCCTTAGCCTGAACTTTGTTCCCAGGGATGCATTGACGTTTTGCGTGCTTGTTGTTTAGGTTGTAAACGACTTAAAATCCTTATTGTCACATCTTGATGAGATAAAGAAGGAAAGAGAGGGCCTTGAGAGTGACCTGAAGTCAGTGAAGTGCGACATGACAAGCAAGTTTTTGACAGCTCTGGCCCAAGATGGCGTGATAAATGAGGAGCCTCTTTCTGTCACTGAGCTGGATCGGATCTATGGTGGTCTAACAAGTAAAGTTCAAGAGTCTCTGAAGAAACAGGAGGAACTTCTAAAAAATATACAGGTAAATTTATTTTTTGAATAGGAGATGTACACCAGCCTATGACCATTGAATAATGCAAAAATGAAGAATTCACAGAATAGAACATGGTGTATCTGTAGAGTTTACAAAAATAAAGGCTCTTTTCATCCCAGGCTGGCCTAGAACTCACTGTCACTGTGTGGCACAGGTGGGTCTCAATCTCGCCTTCTTTGTGTGTCTTCCTCCCAAGTGCTGGGGTTCAGAGTAGTGTACACTCTCAATGGCCAAGCATCTTAAGGTCATTGTACTCACCTGTTATGTGTGAGGCCCTAGGTTCAGTTCCCTGCACTAGAAACAAAGCGACCTCTCTGACTAGGGTGTTGCATACTAGTTAGAAGGCCGTGTTATTTCACACAAGTGTTTTCCAAATCGTTCGTAATACTTCCTTTTTATTTTTCTTGCTGTGTGTAGGGAAGAGTCAAAATTAGTTGGAATCATCAATGCTTACAGAATTATCTGGCTACTACATAATAAGACATTAGCTATACATTTATACATCAGTAGTTTGTACTAACAGGACTTGAGACTTTGCCATTGTGAGTGTGCAGAATTCTATAGTGGTATAAAGTATTCTAAAATAAACAGCTTTTATCTGGGTGTTTTTTGTGTTATTGAATGATAGAAGTTGGTAACTGTTGCTGATTATGTTTTGATATCCATTAGATTTATGATATTTAAGAAAAAAGTCAAAGCAGTATACTGGCATAAAACAAATTCTAAATATTTCTTGTAAATTTGCATATCAGCAATACTGATTTCCTAATTGGAAAAGTAATCAGTATATTTGTTGTTATAGTTTTGGTCTCTGAGATGGTAGCCTGAGAGGCTCAATAGTTTTAGAGATCCGCCTGCCTCTGCCTCCCCAGCGTTGGGATTAAAGGTGTGCGCCACTACACCCATTCCTGCTACAAATATTTTGATGGGCTATCAAGATGGCTCAGGGGATAAAGGTGCATGTCTCCAATCCTGATGACTTGAGTTCAGTCCTTGGGACCCATATGGTGAAAGAAGAGAACCAACTCTTGAAATTTGTGCTCTGACTTCCGGACGTGTACTGTGGCATACACACACCTACACGCATGCATGTGTATGCAATAAGTAATAGATGAAAATTTAAAAAGTATTTCAAGCTGAATTAAATTTATAAATAAATAAATATACATTTTGTTTGTTTGTTTTTTTACAAAGGTCTCACACCAGGAATTCTCCAAAATGAAGCAGTCTAACAATGAGGCTAACTTGAGAGAAGAAGTTCTGAAGAACCTAGCAACTGCGTATGACAACTTTGTTGAGCTTGTAGCTAACTTGAAGGAAGGCACGAAGGTATGTGTGCACACATGAGCGACTAGAGCTGATAAGCGTGGATGGGAAAGGAGAGTAGCTGCTGCTTGTGTTTCCAGGGATCAAGCTTTGTGCTTTTGATTTGGTTTCAGTGCCTGCCTTTTGTTTCCGTCAGGCTGGTACAGGGAGAACTCTTAGCGGAGGCAGCAGCTTTTTAGTGGGACTTTGAAGAAGAAGCTTTATAGAGAAGGGGCTAACATATTGCAGGTAGCAGGAATCAGAGCTATCAGAAGCCAGTGGTGACATCTTAAGGGCTCGTTGGAACTGATGTGTGGTGGAAGGAGACATGGCTTTGATCTTCTGTGCTGGTGGTGTGGTGAGGGCAGACTTGGGACCTGCCTGAGAATCAAAAATGGGTTCTAAGTGCTTTCTTTGCGTTGTCCTTTAAAGGGTTTAGAGAATTTTTTTTTTTTTTTAATGTTTCTGATTATTTTTTGCTTTTGAGACAAGTGATTTTTAAAATTTTCGGATGCAAACTTTCTTTTGGTTCTTAACTGTGTAATGGTCACTGAGTACAGTTACTTTGGATGAGATGCAGTGTTTACCGTCAGCAGTCCTTTGAATAGACAGCACTGTGAAGCTTTGGGGTGGTGACAGTGTGGTGGCGTTCACTGGGGCTTGATGCTTTGTTCAAGCAGATGACCTGAGGATTCTCCGAGAGCCTTGGACATTACCCTTAGTGGTGCCTGCATTGAAGTCGGTGCACAGGTTCTATGCAGTGTGAGGATGGATTCAGAGTCATCACTTAGTAGCTGGTTCTTGTCTAAGGATTGGGAACACGTTCACAATTGTAAAACTTTAACCTGCTGTTTTTAATATCTAGCATCAGTGTCTGCAGAAGTCATCTCATTGGTTTTATTTTCCTTGGCAATCTTAGGACATATTTAGTCCCGAGCACTCAGTTGATTGTATGAGTGTTATCGTGCGAGTGATTTCAGCTTCTAGTTTCAGCAGCACTGATAAATTATTGTTAGATTGTATTTTTCCCTAGATTGCTTTTTACTTATTATTTATATTTGTTCTTTGCTTACAGTTTTACAATGAGCTGACTGAAATCCTGGTCAGGTTCCAGAACAAATGCAGTGACATAGTGTTTGCACGGAAGACAGAAAGAGACGAGCTCTTGAAGTGAGTTTGTTTTGTGCATCAGATGGTACTCGGAGCTGTGTCCTTGTGTGTGGTGCGCTGGGTGATGCTGATGCAGCCAGTTGCCCTGCCTCTCCTCTGAGTATCTCACAGAGTCATAGGGCATCTTGATCTGGGGTGAAAGAACGAAAAAGAGCAGAAACCCGGCCTGAGGAAGTACAGTGGAGTACAGAGGGGACAAGGCTTAGGTGTTTTAACCTGCGGAAGACGTGAACAGTTCAAAGGATAGCACAGTCCCTTCTGCAGGAGCCACTACAGAGGCGGGGCCTGTAATGGAGGACTGACACAGCAAGTAACCCATAGTCACACAGATACTGTATTTATGATGTGAGTAACTGGACAGGATTTAGGACCTTTTGACTAACACCTTAAGGGGAGATATTCATACCTGGTACTAGACTTTTCATTTGATAACTAGAACACTATCCCCTGTGTAGTGAAACTTCAATTAAGCCTATGCACACGCATGTACACATGCACGCGCACACACACACATACACACTCTCTCACACACACAACATATACATATGCATATATATGTATGTGTGTATTGTGTATATATATATATACATGCAAATGCATATATATGTACATATACCCCCCACATATACATACATGTATATATATGTGCACTCACATATAGGTATATGCCTGCATATATCTATATATATTTAGGAAACTTATAAAATTGTATGTTTCTGGATGGCTCTTTCAAATTTCCCTAGTGTTTGGTTATCCCTCCCCCAAGCCTTCCTCCCCCCCCCAGTTGCCCGCCCTCCTCCTATCTCCCCTTTCTTCTCCTTCCCTTTGTCATGCCACCTGTGTTCTGTTAGCCATACCTCCCTTCAGATCTTTCTTTCTCCCTCCCACCCCCCAGTGCCCCCTTTCTAGCTTCCTGCTTTGTTCAGGTTTCCAAGGGAACACACAAATCTAAAGTGAGTGAGAGCATTCGACATTGGTCTTTCTGGATCTGGGTGACCTCGATTAGTATAATTAATTATCTAATTATGACCATTTGCCTTCAGATTTTCTAATTCCACTGTTAATTGAAATGTTTTAATTAAAGGCAGAACATTTGAAAGAATTGAATGGTTTTGATTTTTCAATTTCTTTTCACAAATGATTTAAAACACTAGTGTCAGTGGTGATCATTGGGCAGAACAGCTGTGGTAGTTTACTTTCCATGTTGTACATTACTGAGCTGTGACTTCATAGCTTTGATTTATATCATTAGTAAGCATAGGAAATTCTCATTTGCCCATGAATATGTTAATTATTGTAGTTTATTACGGGGGAGTCTTGTGTTAAGCCTTTGTAGTATATGTATATATTTTAGATCTTTCAGAGTCTGACCTTTAGGATATTATGGGCTATAAACCCCCCATTTGTAAGTAGTGTTTACTTACATTAAGCTCTTGCGTCAATTTCTTTCATTGAAGAATATACCTCTAATGTATTTTCACCTGGGGCCCTTTTTGAGAGTGAAGGTGTAGGTGGCAGGTGGTAGGGGTGGCTGTGATAAAGGGTGACTATGGCTTCAACGCTGGTCCTACTGTACCTAATGATGTGCCCCAAGAAACTGATGGCCACCGTATCACTGAGTGTAGACCTTGGGGTTTAGTGAGACTTTTGAAGTTAATTCCAATTTACTGAACAGACTTTGGATTTGAAGCAACTTTAAATCTGTTTCTTAATACTTCTGTGTTTTGATGTCTTTTTAGTAATGTATCTTTTGTGAATTTACCCTAGTGACAAAGTACCTCAGTAACCGAATACCTCAGTGACAGAGCACCCTAGTGACAGAGTACCTCAGTGACAGTGTGCCCTAGTGACAGATGACCCTAGTGACAGGTTATCTCGTTTCAGGTTACCCTGGGGACACTGTTATATTGTCTTTGAACATAAAATAGTTCAGTGCCGCATATCTTTAAGTAGTAAGCTAAGTATTGTTCTAGGAATTTACGTAATTATTTGCATAATTAGCTCCCATCTTTGTTTTATTCCTTTGCTGTTTGTTTGAGAGAGGCTTTCTGCTACATAGCTAAGGCTACCCCCAGACTGTGCTCTTTCTGCTACATAGCTAAGGCTACCCCCAGACTGTGCTCTTTCTGCCTTTATCCCCTGGTCCTGGGATTCATTTTGTTCGGACACTGTTGCCACATTATGATCGAAGTGTTAGCCATGTGGCTAGATGGGTTGTAGATTTTTTGTTTTGTAATTAACTCTTATTAGACAAGAAGCAGTCTTCTAAGAAGGCTGTTTGCCTAGTTAATACATTCCATATTTCAGTTGTAACTAAGGTGTCTGAAAAATCTACCCTCTTTGCTAGATTTTAGAAATATTAGGCTATAGTTTTGTTTTGCTGCAGGAATAAAGACTTAATTTCTAGGCAAGACTAAAAACACTAAAACATTCTGGAGTACTGTCATTATTTGGAGGCACTTTTTACTTCATGTGTGAAGAAAAACAAAAAAAAAATGACCTAGGCATTTTTTTTCATGGTGTCAACCTAACCCCTGTCTTTCTTTCACAAGGGATCTGCAGCAGAGCATTGCCAGAGAGCCCAGTGCTCCCACAATCCCTCCTCCAGCTTACCAGTCCTCGCCAGCAGGGGGGCATGCAACTGCTCCTCCAACTCCGGCTCCAAGAACCATGCCGGTGAGTAGGCCAGGTCTGCAGCTGGTCAGCTCTGAAGGCTGCATGGAGGAGCTGGCATCTGGCCGATGGAATTGTGAATGAGAATAAACAGTTTACTCTGGTCTTTGTGGCATGAACCTTGATTTGAATTTGGTTCACAAAAGCAGCCACAGGAGACCTTTCTTTCAGGTGACTAGGGAATCTTGGACCTTACTCGGTATTCACTAGTGCTAAGGAACAGCTCGATTGCTTTGGTGACATGCTGAGGGTTGCTGTCTGGAGGGCTGGCGGTTTAGATGGTACTACAGAAGCATAGGAGATAAAGTAGCATGAACAATCAACTGAATTTCACTGCTACACGTGCGACTGAGAGTTTTAAAAGTTTTCACAGGTTTGAAGACTTTTGTAAAAAGAATTTGGGGCTTGACAGAAGGTCCAGTAATGTGTCTGACGTTGGTGGAGGCAACATGTGACTAGATGTCAGCACCAGGAAGAACTGTGGCTCTTGAGAGTTGGAGAGAGAGCCTTCTCCTCAGCCGCATTCTAGCCTAGTAAGCTGGTGTTAAGAGTGGCAGGTGAAGGAGTATTTGGTTGAATGTTCACGCTGCTCTGTTGGTTTACTTCCCCACTCTTTGAGATCCACACTTTACATTCTGTCCCTGCTTCTCTCTTCCAGCCTGCTAAGCCCCAGCCTCCAGCCCGGCCTCCACCTCCTGTGCTTCCTGCAAACCGAGTTCCTCCTCCTGCTGCTGCTGCTGCTGCCCCTGCAGGGGTGGGGACTGCTTCAGCAGCGCCACCACAGACCCCTGGCTCTGCTCCCCCTCCGCAGGCTCAGGGACCACCGTATCCTACCTATCCAGGATATCCCGGGTAAGGCACCAAGGATTGACCAATTTCTAGCTGTGATTAATCTTTAATGGTAGGTTTGTCCCTTCTCTCAACACAGGTCTCATGAATTAGCCATGTTGTCAACTTGCCCAGAAATTAAAGATCCTGTTATGACTATTTGTTTGAGTAGCTGCATAGCTATTTATTAGGTATCTAGGATATATATTTTTAGTTTTTGGATCTTGCATTTATATAAATAACATGTTTTCTGTTTGAAATTCAGTATATGTTTCATGGCTGCCCTTATTTATGTGATGCAAAGACAGTAAGACCTTGTTTATGTACTGATGCTTGGAAATCTCAGTATCTAGTAAACTGATGAATAGAAATTTAGACAGTTATGGGATGTGGCCTTGCTCGGGGGATCATTCATTTATTCATCTGTCTGTCAGTCTGTCCATCCATTCATAGTTCTGGGAACGGAACCCAGGTCCTGGAAGAGCAGCCAGTTCTCTTAACTACTATGCCATCTCTCTACCTCCAGATAGAACATATTTAGAGAACTTGATTGCCTCATTAAAACAAACTGTCTCTATTTTTATTCTTCCTTTAGTAGTTGATGTCAGCATTATTATTTTCTGGCTGGTATTAAAAGTGTGATATTCTTTTTAATTAATGGTAGGAATGCTTTTTCTCTGTGTATCTTGAAACAAGACCTTTGCCTCACTCCCCTTCCCCAGAAGAATAAAAATAGAAGAAAGTGGCTCTTGTTGAAAACCGACGTTAAAGTGGTGACTGTGACTTACTCTGTAGGGTCTGGTTTACCAACCCAGTGTTCTGTTTTCTTCTCACCATCAGGTATTGCCAAATGCCCATGCCCATGGGCTACAACCCCTACGCATATGGCCAGTACAATATGCCGTACCCACCGGTGTATCACCAGAGCCCCGGACAGGCTCCATACCCAGGACCCCAGCAGCCTGCATACCCCTTCCCTCAGCCCCCGCAGCAGTCCTACTATCCACAGCAGTAACGCTGCCACATGCTGGCTGGTTCAGATCAGAGCGACAGGACAGCAGCTGCCACCAATGCTCTAAGCCACGCTCTGGCCACTCGAGAATATCTTGCTCTCCTGACTGCTGTGGATGATTTCTGTCTGTGGCTAAAAGCCGAAGGCTGGGTCCCACTTCCACTTTTGATCGCACTCGTGAGATTCTGCTGCTGTTGCAGAATAAACGCTAGCTATAATAGCATTTGAAAAATTACAGTTCCATAAAATGCTGAAAATGAGAAATTAAACCTGCAAGTAAAACATTTGAAATTAGCATACTTTATAAGATGCGGTTGGGACAAAGATGGCTTAAGTACTGATATTTAAGGAAAAAGTTTTCTTTCTCTTGGTTTATTGATTTAGTTTAATTTCTATTATGATATTTTGCATAATCAAGGCACTGTAAATCTTATAATTTAAAAATAAATTACTTACGAACAGTTGTCATTGTTATGTTTTGTCATTGATTCTCATTGCTGTCTAATTCCTTTGTGGTGTCAGCCTCTCCTTTTGTATGTTCACAGGCTCCTGTACTGTGTTGGAATGCACGAGCAGTCAGTCAGGCAAGCAGTCAGGCGAGCAAGGGCCTCTCTGTGAGGGCCCAGGCGCCCATACCAGCCTCTCTTTCAGATGCTCATTAGTCAGCTTATTTTGACATTTATTTTTAAAAGTCCTATAATGTGGAAGATACATACAATTGTTACCAAAGATTCTTCAAATAAATATAACATTTAAAAAGTATGTATTTAATGTTTTATTGTTAGATTTTCCAAGAAAATGATGCAAATTCTGGTAATAATTCATTCCCCTCACCCATAATCTGGTTAAAGTGAGTAGTTTTAGCCGTACAGTCTTATCTGATGTGGTGGAATCTGGAGAAAGTTCCCGTGCCTTTCTAGCTCTTAGTTCCATTCATTCTTATCCTGTAATATTTACTGCACAGTGTATTTGAACAGGTCTTAACCCCTCTTTTAAGTTTCTTACTATTTTTTAATTTTTTTTTGTGGCTCCTGAAAGCTGAGGTTATTTTGTAATCCAGGGAGCATACAGGACAATTGTTGGGGACATGTGCCTGGTCCTGAATACGCCCAGTTGCTGAGCCCCATGACAAGGAGGAGATGCATCCTGGACCAGGAAGCCGTGCAGCCAAGAGCTGTCCAAGGTCTCTGCGACATGAGGTGTATGAACAGATTTCTAATCTGAGTTTGTGTCCTAAGTTTAATGCTGACGTTGTCTTGCCGTATCATAATCTCGTTTAAATGATACTGTCACCTAGCCCACCATTGATTTCGTGGACAATTCAGGCTGACTTTTCAAATGTAAGACTGAAGATAGAATTGTAAAAGGGAGTAAATTGGTTTAAACGTGTGTATTTTGAAGCACCTTACTTTGTTGTTGTATTCAGAAAACACAGATGTGCTAATTCAGTATAAATGACTGCCTGGAATATGGACATTGGCTTAAAATCTGATAGCTAAGCCTTGGCAAAACCTAACCAGTGTCTCATTGCTCAGCTTCAATGCTCTGGATTACTCAGTGTACGAGACAGGTTTATTTGAGTGCTCTGTAAATGGCATTTAAATTTTAGATTCTCCCCTCCCGAGTATCTTAAACTGACATAAGACACCCCGAGTTAGGGAGCTCCCAGACTGCTCGTCTGTCCCTTACTAATGCAAATCAACCACCAACAGAGAAAAGAAAAAAATGGCCTGAATATTCTCTTGGGGAAAGGCCTTGGGAGGTCTAAAAGAAAGAGTAAATGTATCAGAGAGCCAAAGGGAGGAGGGGTCAGGCCAGCAGCCATTTCCTCATGCCCCTTGCTGTGCCTGCAGGGTCACAGAGGACAGGCAGTGTGGGAGGGTAGCCCCTTCCAGTTGCCTCCCAGCTCAGCTCCTGAGGAAAGCCTCCTGCCAGGTCTCTCATCCTTTAAGTCGCTCAGGATGTTCTGGTCTCAGGCTGTTCTGGTCTCAGGCTAGGTGCCATTAACCTGCAGCGCTAGCTTTGCCTTCTTAAGTCTGTCCGGTTTGAGGTGTGACTGGCGGAAAGCCTCCTCATGTGCCTACTGTCCTTCCTAGGAAACGAGAGGGCAGCCCTAGGTGACTAGGTGTGTTTGTCAGCACACCCTCCCCTGTGCTCAGTTTGCTGTGCTCTTCAGAACGCACTGCAGAAGTTACTATGCATTATGGCCGCTTACTTGGAGGTAGAGGGTTCTACTCAGGCTCGAATATGTTACCCGTGTTTAGATCAGACTCTCTGCTGCCTTCTTAAATGAAGGTACCTGCCCCCAGGCCATTTATGTTGGCTCTCTATGCCTCTTATGAAATGGATTACCTGCCAACTACTGAAGCTTTGCCGAGACACCAGTCAGAAGAGGGGGAAAGCCATCCAACTTGGATTTCCTGATTTTCCTGGCCCCAGAGATGGATGTCTTGGCTACTCAGTATGGTGTCAGTCCCTGAGCCGGAAAACTGTTTCTCTGTTCCTTGGTCCCTTTCTTAATTCGGTCACATGTCACACTGCATAGCACCCCAAGTCTGCACTTCAGCACCCTTGCAGTTATGTCCCCTAATATAAGTGTGGGTGTGGCAGTTGTGTCCCCACCTTTGTCCCAGGCGGCTACCTTTCCAGTCTAAACAGATTAGTGGTTTTTTCCAATTACGGTTTGTAAGCCTCCTTTGTATACATTTCCTAGTTTCATGAACAGGATAAAATAGTAAACAGGCCTCAGTTTGCTAGTGGGAATTTTTAAATCAATGACTAAGGATGTCTTGAAGCCTTGTTACAGCCCTGTGGCCTATCACCTAAGACTTGTGCAGTTAGTTGACTCAGAGTAGAATCGGGCACAAGCTGGACAGAACCTTTGCAGGAAGAGTTAAAATTACTGGTTTAAATACAGACTTTAGAACTAAATGGAAGAGCAAAGACGGAAAATTATATTTTTAACAAAAGAGAATATTCAGGCTTTATTTCTGGTATGAAATTTATATTTTTTAAAAAATATATCCTATATTATCACACCGGAGATTTTAGATTCCTTTCTGGTTACAAACATTGCTGGTAGTTGGATTATATTTTTATTGTATTCATTTCTCTTAGGGGGAAAATTGTAAAGAAATAAAAAGATTCCGGATGAATGTATCCTAGAAATAAAAGTTGAAAGATTCTTACTTCTGTGGAGTATGAATTCTTATTTAAAGTGTTTCTCCTTGAGCTTCAGTTTCCACGGCTGCCTTGACAAGCGGTGGGTTGGGCAGCGACACCCTCTGCCTGGTGTCTGAGACTGCAGAAGGACCCCTGTTAGTTTATAAAAGCTATGCAGCTCGTGGTTTAGTTGCTACGGGCAAACCGTGCTTCTCATTAGCAATTTGGCCGTAGATCTTCCAGACATGCATTTTCTTCTAGAGACCTTTTTTGGGTCTAATTTTTGGAACAAGTTGATATGGTTACTCTAGTATTCATTTCATTGGAGAAGGGGTGATAACGTGCTCTCCTAGTCTCTCCCATCTTTATTAATGCGTATTGGTTATAAAAAATAACGCATGTAATTATGGCATTTCATATATGTGTATCACGGACTTGGGTCATTCCCCCTTCCCTTGAGTTTCCTCCAGGAACAAGGGTCAGGAGTCAAAGTTATCACCTCCTTTCTCCCTTCCACTTTTGTGTCTTTTTTTTTTTAAATTAGATTTTGCATATGAGAGATAACATGAATATTTATCTTATTTTTATCTTATTTTGCTTGACGCAATCTCCAGGTTCATTTTCCTGGGACACAGTTTTGTTCTTTTTGGCAGGATAAAACTGTTGACCTGTTGATAAGCACTCCTGCTGACTCCGAGATCGAGCCATTTCGAATGATACCACAGTAAGCATGGGTTCAGGCTCTCTCCTTCAGATGTTTAGATCTCTCACGAGTATCCCCGGGAATGGGATGGGGACGTTTATGGAAAGTTGAGCAGAAAGCGCAGGGAGTTTCCGTGCCC
Organism: Rhynchomys soricoides; assembly: GCA_019843965.1. Taxonomy (NCBI): domain Eukaryota; kingdom Metazoa; phylum Chordata; class Mammalia; order Rodentia; family Muridae; genus Rhynchomys; species Rhynchomys soricoides. Next base: position 5,822,984 of record JADRCH010000034.1, read on the forward strand.
CTCCACCCAGCTTCTATCAACATTTACATTAGTGTGGTTCACCCAGTATATGAACGAATCAATACTCGCACACTAACTCAAGTTCATAGTTCACATTAGGCCCGCCCATTTCTGCCCTGAGAGACAGTTTGGCCAAAAGCATACGTATCCATCATTACGGCTTCATGGGGAATAGATTTACAGTCTCACGGGTTCCCGTGTGTCAACTACTACCCCTCCCTCCTTAACTCTTGGCGACCGTTGGTCGTCTCTCCAGTGTTACTTACCTTTTCCAGAATGTTAGGATCAGAGTTGGAATCACAGTATATCAAAGCCTTGCAAGGCGGATTCTTTGTATCCCTTCCTACGTGCCTTTTCGTGGCTCAACAGCACAGCGTATGGATTTACCAGGACGTATCACAGCCTAGGGAGCTGCTCCTCTCTAGACGGATCTTGGGTGCTTTTAACTCTTGAAACGGGAGGAAACGTTCTTGTACAAGTTCGGCCAACAGTTTCAGTGTTACCTGAAAAGTCTCACTGCAACTTCTGGACAGACTGCAGACTGCTTTGAAAGAATACTAATATAAGTATTAGTGTTAATATTTATGTGATTTGTTTTCTGGGTGTTAGTCACTGGAATGAATATGTGTGTGATGTTTATGCCATTGCTTTGGATTCATAATTCACTGAAGATGCTGATCATCCTCTCGTTTTAAAGAAGATTGCTTTGTTTTATGTGTGTGTGTGTGTTGCTTGCAAGTATGTATGTGCGCTGCCTATGTGTGCCTATTGTCTATGGAGGCCAGAAGAGAGCAACGGATCTGGAACTGGAGCTAAAGATGCTGTGAGCCGTTGTGTGGGCCCTGGGGATTAAGTTCAGATCCTGTGTGAGAGTGGCCAGTGCTTTTAACTGCAGAGGCAGCTGTCTGAACTGAGTTCTTTTCTAACTGAGTTTTAAGGATTCTGTATATTTTGGATATAGTTCCATTATCAGATGTATTTGGTGGCTAGCTTTATTATTTTGCTAACCTTCAAAGTTTAAGTATTTATCTTAAAATGAGTATTATGAAAATAATATAGATTGCAAAGTTAAGAAATTAGACATTTTAAAACTTTATTATAAAAGAACCTTGGAAATAATAACATCACCGACCTTCTTTACGGGGCTTTTTCTTCCAGAGCATGCTTTTGTTGTGTCAAAAAAGTCCAACCCAGAGTCACCTAGATTTTTCTCCTCGTGGACCCTAGGAGTTTATTATAGGTTAGTGTTTTACATGTAAATCAACTGACAGGTGAAAGATTTTTTTTTTTTTTTCCAACGCAGAATTCTAGGCTAGGGTCATTTCTTTTCACCATGAAATGTCTCCCTGCACTGTTTTCTTGCCCGGGCAGTTGTGTAAGGAGTTTCATCCAGTGAATTCTGTTGACAGCAGGTAAAATAAGCTCACCTCTGACGTTTAAGATCTCCAGGCTTTTCTGAAACCACTTTGCTGAGGTGTAGGTTTTCACAGTTCTCTGAGCTTCATCTGTGTTCCTCCCGTGTCTTTCCAGAACTTTCCAGCACACTGCTGTCACAGAGACAGGGTTTTGTGTGTCTATTTAGCCCAGGCTGGCCTTGACCTCCTGATCTTGCTAGACACCCTTCTCCAGTGTTGGGAATTACAGGCATGTACCTGTACATGGTGTTTGTTCTGCTCTGCTTTCTTTTTGACCTGGTGTACTACCTTGCCTGTGGTCTCAGCCATCTCACAGTTTGTAGATATTCTCTCCTGCTTTTCACTGTTTTTTCTTTCTACGTTCCCACTTGGGAAGTTTCTGTTGATGTATTTTCCAGGTTGCTAGGTTTGTTCAGTGTGCCCTCCCCCCAGTCTATATTCAACCTACTAGCATTTTTTTCTTTGAACAAGGGGCCGCAGACATGCTAGGCAAATATTCTACCACTGAGCTGTGTTTCCTAGTCCAGGTTTCAGTCTACTGGTGAGCCCACCTGAGGTCTCTCCATCTCTCTTACAGATTCTCATCCGTGTGCTTGACTCATTCTTGCACAATGTCCATTTTTTCTACCAGTAATTAGTTATTTAAAATTCGTACTGAAAGCTTTCCAAACTCTTGCCGTATATGAGTCTGCTGCTTTTGCTGTGTTTGTCTCTCCAGATTCTACCTTTTAGCACGTATTGTTGAAAGGAAGACACTGTACATTGGCGAAAGGGGCAGAACTAGAGAACCGTAGGATCAGGGTTAATGCTCCTCTGCCTTGGCCGTTGGTTACAGTTTACTGTGGCTGTTAAAGTCTTGAGACTTCATTTTAAAAATCACTATTATTTATGTGTATGTACATGTATATGTGTTCTTCCCAAGGAGGCCAGAGTGGCATCAGCTTCCTGAAGTTGGAATTCCAAGTAGTAGTGAGTTGCTTGATGTGGGTGCTGGGAAATCGAACTTGGGTCCTCCTTAAGAGCAATATGTGCTCTTAGCCAGGGAGCCATTTCCCCAGCCCCTTCATTCATATATGTGTGTAGTATGTGTGTGTGTGTGTGTGTGTGTGTGTGTGTGTGTGTGTTGTTTGTTTTAAGTTCCTTTGCTTTCCCTAGGAGCGCCTTAAATCCACGGTAGCTCTTTATGGCCATACAGGAGCACTCTTGGTGTGGTAAGGTAGTCACGTGGGTTAAGTGTTCAGAGAAGACCCTGGGTCTTAAGCCTGTGACCCTGAGCTATGATCCCATCCTGTTTTTCTTTCTTCCTTATGTGAGGCCCTAGGATAGAAGGGGCTGGGAATGGATGTATCCCCTAGAAGGTCCACTTTCATAGGAGTAGAATGTAGAGACAGCCACTGTCTCTCCCTTCTTGCTGGATCCTTGAAGAAACTTTCTCAAATGGATCCTGGAGTGGATGTCATGAAAGTGTGTGTGTGGGGGGGGGGGGAACTAGGACTGGGCATCGAGAAGCTTCACTTCTCAAGCCAACCCACACCAAGCTTGTTCATCGTTTCCTTTCTGGCTCTTATGGCAGAAAATCACAGTAAGCAACATCTGTATTCACCTGTTCGTGTACTTTTGGGAGTCTCTGTCGCCCGGTGAGCTCAGTTCTCTGATGGATCTGCAGAGTTGTTGATTTTCAGTTTGCTTCTCTTATGGTTAAGAGCACTCTTGCAGAGGACCCGGATTCAGTTCTCCGTACCCACATGGCATCTGCTCACAACTGGCTGTAATGCCAGTTCCGAGGTATCTGATGCGCTCTTCTGGCCTTTGTGGGCACTGTACACAGGTAATGAATGCATTTGCATACATGCAGGCAAAATATTCTTACACATATACAAATAAAAACGAAGAACAAAAACGAGTGACAACTTTTAAGGTCCTCATATTTTAGGGTGGAGCATAAAGCGCTAGACACACTTTTCTTAGAATGTGACTTTGTATATTTTTGGTGAGTGTGTGTGTGTGTGTGTGTGTGTGTGTGTGTGTAGCATATGTAGGTAAATGTGTGTCTACGGTTTACCAATGCTGTGATGAAACACTGTGACTAAAGCATCTTGGGGAGGAAAGGGTTTATTTGGCTTACACTTCCACATCACTGTTTATCATCAAGGGAAGACAGGACAGGAACTTGGCAGGGCAGGAACCTGGAGGCAGGAACTGATGCAGAGACCATGGAGGGGTGCTGCTTACTGGCTTGCTCATCATGGCTTGCTCAGCCTGCTTTCTTCTAGAAGCCAGGACCGCCAGCCCAGAGATGACTCCACCCAAAATGAACTTAACCCTCATTTTAAAATCTCTCATTTTAAAGATGCCCCACGGGCTTGCCTATAGCCTAACCTTGTGGAGACATTTTCTCAGGTGAGGTTCCCTCCTCTCAGGTGTATAGCTTGTGTCAAGTTGACATAAAACTAACTAGCATAGTGCTTCTGTGCAGGTCCGAAGTCAATGCTGGGCATTTTCTTCTCTTCTCCAGCTCATTGATTCATTTATTTATTTAGTTTTTAAATTTTATTTTTGTTTTACATGCATGGGGGCTTTGCCTATGTGTCTGTCTGTGCGCCATGTGCATGCAGTACCTGGGGAGGCCAGAAGAGGGCGCTGGAGCTTCCTGGAACTGGAGTGACAGATGACTGTGAGTCCTATGTGCTTGCTGGGACTTGAACCTGGGTCTTCCAGAAGAAAAGCCAGTGCTCTTAATCACTGAGCCATCTCTCCAGCCCCTCCAATAGATTTTCAGATGTGGCTATGGTATCATGTGATCTGAGACAATCTTTATTGATCTCCTATTTTCTCTATAGCCAGTGGCTGCTTTGTTTAATCTGTACCATGTTAGCCACTGTGCTTCCCGTAATAGTGACTTGCTTGGTGACTGTGGTGAGTCTTCATTTCATGGAATCTTATGAAGGTGGTGCCACTTCACAATCATGCTCTCAACAGAGGGCACAGCTTAGCTGAAAAGTTGAGCAGCTTGCCCAAGGTGGTGTGGCTGCTGAGGAGCTGAGCTGGGCTTGGGCAGCTTTCAGCCTTCTGCGATGCTGTTGCTGGTGCCCCTGCATTAACAGGTAGCCTGAGCCCTGTGGGATTTCAGCGGGCTCTAAGCATGCTATTCCAGGTGGTTCCAGTATTTAGCCCAGCAGCCACATTCGAGGTCTCCGCTCACTTTGCCTCCTCCCTTTGTCGGAATAGATGAATCATGCCCAGAGAAGATAGTGTCTGGGGTTGAGATATGGTGGAGCTGGGCTTTCAATGTGATTAAATGTTACAGTTTCTAAAATTTATCTTTCTTTGAAGTTTATTTATAATCTCTTATAAATAACTTTTGTTCCCATCTTTCTGTTCGTTTATCCGACTGTCAGTTGGTCCATCCACCCACCCACCTATCAATGTTTTCCCATACCTAATCATTCAAAATTATATGTTTGGGCCTGGGGTTGTAGATAGTTGGTAGAGTGCTGGCCTAGTATTCACAAGCCCTGGGCTAGACACCCAGCAGCACACAAAGCTGGTGCCTATAATCCTAAAACTTAGGAGATGGAGGAAGGAGAATGAGAAGCTCAGGGTCATCCAAGGTCATCCTTTGGCTAAATAGGTTTGAAATCAGCCTGGACTACTATTGAGACCCTTTCTTTGAAGACCAGGCTGGCCTTGAACCTCTGTTTCTTTTCTCTTCCTTCCTTCTTTCCTTTCTTTTTGAAAAATCTTACCAGGTGTAGTGGCGCACACCTTTAATCCCAGCACTCGGGAGGCAGAGGCAGGCGGATTTCTGAGTTCGAGGCCAGCCTGGTCTACAGAGTGAGTTCCAGGACAGCCAGGGCTACACAGAGAAGCCCTGTCTCGAAACGGCAACAAAAACTAAAAGAGAGAGAGAGAAAGAGAGAGAGAGAGAGAGAGAGAGAGAGAGAGAGAGAGAGAATATATCAAAACTAACCAAGCTAAATTGCATGGCAAGAGACTACTCATATTCTGGTCTAGGATATTGCTGCCACCGCCTGCTATTTGCATTTTTAGCAAGAGTGAGCTTGAAGGTGAATACGTACGGTATTAAAATGTACGGGACAAGTGTGATCACCACTACACTGTGGAAAGCTCTCTGCATGTGTGTGGGGTGGGCGGGTGTGGCAGAGTGGCATTGGAACATTCCTAGAGATGTCATGCCTTCTGTGAGGTGAATGCCCCCAGCTGAAGGGGACAGGGTTTGTGGCCATCCGGGGTGGCACCTGCACCACTGTGGCTAACTGTGTGAAGATCCAGCGATTATTAAGACTGTTTCTCCACCCCAGAGATTGTGCTTCAGAGCGAGAAGCCAAATGCTTCAAAATGTTTCTCAGTTGATAGGGCTTAGTTCATAGTCACTTCCTGCATCATGCCATCTCCAATGGCAGTATTTATTACTACTGCTAGTGTGTCTGAGCACGTGTGAAATGGCTCACGACTGGTGGTCAGAGGACACCATGTGGAGTTGTTTCTATCCTTTGTGTAGATCCCAGTAATTGAATCTGGGTCAGGCTTGCATGGAAAGCACCCCCAGTCCCTGACTGGTCTTGCCATTGAGGCAGACGTATTTCTGCTGTGCAAACCCGCGCTTCAGCTGGCTGCTTCCGCAAAACTGATTCTGATGTATTCTCGAACAAGGGAAAGGGGAAGATGGTGGCCACAGCTGACAGAATTCAATAGTCTATTGGGTATGGAATAAGAATGGCAATTCCACAGGTAACCACAAGAGGGAGACATCTTACAATTTTTTGTTTCAAGACCTCACAGCGGGGGATTTTCTTCTTCTGGCCTCTTAGCCCTTGTTCTAAAATTGGTTCAAGTTTTCCTTAGAGTTAACAGTGTGATTGGAACCCTGTGATGAGGCTCTGTGGTGGCTCCCCACCAGGAGCTGAAGAATTCTTGTCTTGTGAATCCAGGAAGGATAGATGAAAGACTGGGTTACCCAGGGCTAGGTGAGAACATGAAGGTTAGTGTTCACAGCCCCACCCCTCCCCTTCCTCCGAGTGCTGCCGCCCTGTGCCTCCACACCCACCCCAAACTCCGAGAGAGTGAGAAGAGACTTATTTTGCAATGAATAGACACATAGGTGGAGGTTTTCTGTTAACACAGTGTCCGTAAGGTGTGCGTGCGTGCGTGCGTGCGTGCGTGCTAGGTATGGGCTGGCAGGGTTTGAAGGCGGGTTAGGAGAATGATCTAAATGGATGTAGGCTGTAATCCTGCACTAAAAACCTGAGGACGGGGCCAGGCTTTCTTCTTGGTTTTACTGTTTGCCCCTAGGGCTGATTTTAATGGGAACAATTTCACATCCTTCCCTGTCCTTTGGCCACATCAGCACTTAGGTCACTGTCTTTATTGCAGGGCACAGAGGAGAGGTCTCAAAGCATCTAATTGCAAAGGGCAGCAGCCACTTCCACAAGTCAGCATCATTTGTTCAAGGGGACAGCTCTGCAAACCCTGCTTGGCCCAAAGTAGGTCAGGCCGGAGGGAAGCAGAAGTCTGTGTATGAGGCATCTGCTCAGAGGGCTCTGAAATGAACATTCCTCAGTCGCCTGGTTCTCTGACCTCAAGGTCTTTTGGGTGACCTAGTCTCACCCGTGTATCAATTATGAGCCATGTTCATTCATTCATTCATTCATTCATTCACAAAGCTATTGTAAGTTGTTCTTCCCAGATTCCATCCCAGACTCTGGAACCCCAGGAGAGGGAGAAGACCTCTCAGAACGCCTGGGACATGCTGGGGAACGTGTGAGTCATCTGAGACATGCCTACTGGGTGGTAACTTGCAGTCTTTTTCTGAGCTTCAGTCTTCTCACATACAAAACAGGAATAATTTTGTTCCTCCTCACAGGACGACATCCTCACAGGACGACAGTGGGAGCGTATTAAACACACTGTGTACACGGTGTGCACAGTCAGCGTGGGGCCAGGCTGCGGGAAGCGGCTTGTCCTTTGAGCAGGTGCTCGAAGTGGATTGTTGTAGCCAAGAGTGTGAACTGCTACTGTACTCTGCCTCCCTGGATGGCACTGGTGTCCTAAACCCAGTGAACCTAATAGTTGCCCTTCCCTAAGGTGCCCAAGACTGAGTTTGTGAGCTGACAGTATGACAAATTGTTTAAGGGCACAGGCCCTCGAGCTGCCCGGTCCGTGATAAATCCCAGTCGGACAATTTCTGACTGCAAGCTTTAGGCCAGTTACTTAGGGTCTCGGCGTTTCAGTATCTAACCTGTAAAATAATAGCAGCTTCCCGAATATAGCAGTTACGAGCACTTGGGCCCTGGCGGGCTGCAGCCGCTCTACACTCTGCTGCGGTCATTGCCCCTGTTGTTCTTGCTAACTTGCTAATGGTGCTCGGGTGATAAATTTAGAGGCGACTGGACCGTGCAGACCTGGGATCTCACATCTCTGGATGCCGTTTCCGGAACACTAGGGGGATGGAGTGAAGAGAGAGCGGGCGGAGGAGCAGGGGTGGGTAGTGGTGGGATTGTAGCAGTAGAGCTGTGCTGAGGATGAAGGTGAGGCAGTGAGGAGCTGTCGGTGCCACTGCTGGGGTGAAGTGTACAGACGGATGAGGTGTTGGTCAGGGAGGCACTCCAGGGTTAAAATCACTTCACTCACAGTCTCAGAGGGCTCGTGGATGTTTGACTCTGTGGTACCGGGCCCCTGGTGAAGCGGTATTTCATGATGGTAGGAACCTGTGGAGGAGGCTGTTCCCTAGCTCAAGTTCTCCGAACCCCTCTTCCCCCCCACCCCCCAACAGCACAGCCGGCTAAGGACCAAACATGTAACATGCGCGAGCCCCTTTTGGGACGCATTTTAAAGCCAGAGCATAACAAGTGATGAAGGCGGAAGGTGGCTGCTGTCTTTGAGGGTGATTGACAGGTGGTCAGCTGGCTTGATGTGGTCCATGGGATGACCCTGGGGTGTTGGTGGAGGGGGGGTGATGAGGGCCTGGTGTGTGGAGGAGGAAGGATGGGGTGGTAGTCGATGGGGCTGTGGGGAGGTAGTGTGGGGTTGAGCACTTGCAGTGTGGTAGGTAAGATGCTCCTTCTCTCAGCTCTGTGGAGGACATCCTTACTGACCAGCACCACAGGCTGCCTTCAGGAACGGACATGACTCCAGCCCCTCAGGATCCCAACTATTTTCTTGGAGGTCCTGGTGTGTTGGCAGCGATACCAGTTTCTGATCACTGCCTTATAACTTACCTCATTAATTTATGGACATTTCACTAAAGTAATTGATCAATTAATAATTTTTTTTATTTTCTGTTTTTGTGTGTGTATACATTTTTGCAGGCATGTATGTGGGTGTGTGTGTGTGTGCATGCACATGCGTGCTCATGTGGAGGCACAGGGATGATGTTGGGATTCATTCTGTATCTCACTTCCTCTTATTCATAAGGCAGGTCTCTCAATCAAACCCAGAGCTCACCGATATGACTAGTCTCAGTAGCCAGCTTGCTCTGAGGATATCCTGTCTCTGTCTTCTGAGGGTGGAATTTCGGCAGCCTATCACTTATCCCACATTTCTGTGGATTTGGGGGGGGGAACCCAAATTCCAGCACTCATGCTTGTATGGAAAGTGCTTTAGCCAGTGAGCCATTTCTGCAGCCCTGTTACTTTTCTACCATTTAAAAATATTTTTTATGTGTATGGATATTTTGCCTGCATCTAGGTATGTGCACCATGTATGTTCCTGGTACCTACAGAAAGAGCTAGATCTCATGGAATTGGAAGTATGGACGGCTGTGTGCAGCCATGTGGGTGCTGTGTGCAGCTGTGTGCAGCCATGTGGGTGCTGGGAATCAAACCTAGGACTTCTGCAAGGACAAGTGCTCCCAACAGCTCTCCTTCCCATATTTATTTATTTATTTATTTATTTATTTATTTATTTAGGTTTTTCGAGACAGGGTTTCTCTGTGTGGCCCTGGCTGTCCTGGAACTCACTCTGTAGACCAGGCTGGCCTCGAACTCAGAAATCCGCCTGCCTCTGCCTCCCAAGTACTGGGATTAAAGGCGTGCGCCACCACTGCCCGGCTCCACATTTATTTTATAGTCTCATCTCAGACTCTATTTTTTCCCCTCTGAGAAACCACAGGCATTTTAAAGATATTGTTCAACTATTTCTTACAACACGCCTTTGATGTGGGGTCAGGTACAAGAACCTCACTTTACAGGTGACAAAATTGAGGTTTGTCTCCAGGTCTCATGTTTCTTAAGCAAAGTGGCTTCTGGTTTGCAACCCTTTCTGGGGTTGGTGGAATTAATTTTTGTTGGAGAAAAAGGCTGTTTGTTACATTTCTTCTTCCCTCTACTATGGAAGGAGAGACGACGGGAGCAGCTGTTTCTTCGGTCCTTTCCGGGATCCAGGTTGAGTGGCTTTGACATACATCGAATGGGTGACCTGGTTTCCTTGCTGACAAGGGCTGGACTGGGGTGGGGGCAGCCACACAGAACAGTGGGGACATAGAGAGGGGTGTGCGGTTTTTCTATGAATCTTTTAAAATTGAATGCTGTTTATGCTGCCCTTGCCAGCTCAGGAACCATTTTGGAGAGAGAAAAGAAGGAACGTAAGAAAGAGAGAATTTTTTTAAAAGGCCCTAAACACTTTTGTTATTTTTGATCACTCAGAATTTTTTTTTTCTCTTCACTGTTGGTAAAAGCTGAGAAAAAAGATCACATTTTCCTTGGTGAGAAAAGCTGCAGTTTCTTCCAGTATGTCTTTGAAGAGAGGGGCCCACCATGGTTCCTGTCCTTGGAGATGGTATATTGTTGAAGGGTGAGCTGTGACAAAGGCAGTGAGCCTTTGAGGTGGCATTTCAGAGAAATAGATGAGAGGTCCGCATTCGGGCCATGCATCTCCAGCAAGCAGCATGCTCAAATGCTAATTGTGCATGTTAAACAGAAGCCATAGGCTCCCAGCAGCCTCCCTGGCCCTATTGGCAGATGTTTTACAGAGGTGTTTAAGCCCTAGGACTCTTCCTTTCTTTCCCCTGGTGAAAGTTCTTGCTGTTGCCCACTCATTAACTTGTGTTCCCATTAAGGGCCTGAGATTGCGGTCCTCTGCTTGCAATGAGCAGGCAAGTGCCATCAGGGGAGGTACTGGAGCGGTGTCATGGCAACTTTGCAATTTTAAAAACATCCTGTAAGGCAGAACAAACAAACAAACAAACAAGGGCGCCACATGAAGTGATGAGTAAGCGTGATTTTCTTCCCTTCCTGTCCTGGGGTTGTGCTCTGAACAGGACTGGGAAGGAGGGAACATCAGGAAGCCCGTTGTGGTGCTTGGTCAGGATCCTCAGAGGCCAGGCGAGAGGCTCTGTGATGTCTCCTAGTGCACCCGCACCTGGGATTGCTGACTCTGCTGTCAGGAAAAAAATAACCCAGACCCCAGGGAAGGAAATCTGGGTTGGGGTGGGGGAGTTGCACGCCCCTGGAAGTGTAGGGCACTGCAGGGTGTGCTGCACTGGACTGTGTCGAGCTGTTACTCTGTGAGGTAGGGCAGCAATCTATGTCAATGACCCACCCAAAGCCACCAGGCCTGGGCCTGGGGTCAGGGTTGAGTTCCTAGTTTACCCCACTGAAGGAAACCACAGTGTTTGAGGCAAGAGGAGCCTGAGGTTATGAAGTCATTTGGGCACACGACTGAGGGGGGATTGGGGTTCTGTTCTGGGTTACTATTTCAGAAAGTGGCGTGATTTGTTGGGTGGGCATCTTGTATTAGTCACCCTCCTTGATTTAATCTACAGGTCTGGAAAATGGAACTATCTGGAGCCATCGCTTGGAAAGCAGCAGTAATGGCTCATATTAGCCAAGGGAGAGGAAGCCTGGGCCTCTCCCCTTTCCTCTCCCCCTCCCTGCCTCCCTCTCCCCCTTCCCCCTCTCTCCTTTGTTCAGTTATGGAGTGTTTTTCTTTGTATCTTGTTGGACTTCTCAGTTGATGCCGGTATTGTGACACAGCTGTGGATCTTGGGGACGTCACAGTCTAGCAGGGAGCAGCAGGTTGATTACCGAATGAAACATCTCAGAGATGCTCTCCCCTCTTCAAAATACCTGGGACTTGGGAACTGAGAGGCAAGTAGGAATGTTCTAGATTAACCGGGTGGCCTGTGCCAACACCCAAGCTGCTTACCTGGTGGTTATCAGATAGTACGTGTCCTTAATCCCAGCACTTGGGAAGTAGAGTCAAGCAGAGAGCTCTGTTAGAGGTTAGCCTGGTCTATATAGTGAGATCCAGGTCAGCCAGGGCTACAATGAGAGACTCTGTCTCAAAAACAGTACAAAACGGACAAACCAAAGTGACAACAACCTCCATGTTGAGACATGTGTCTGCCCTATTTTTCTCCTCCTCAGTGTTGGGGACCCAGTACCCTGACTGCAGGGTAAGTGCTTTGCCATGGCTCTATCCCCAGCCGGTGGCTGTCACCTGCAGACATGAATTCTGTATCAGATCTTGCTATCAGGCCAGAATAAGCCATGCTTGGACTGGAAAGAGAGCAGAGCAGAGCACGCAGACTGGGCAGTGATGGCGCACGCCTTTAATCCCAGCACTTAGGAGGCAGAGGCAGGTGGATTTCTGAGTTCGAGGCCAGCCTGGTCTACAGAGTGAGTTCCAGGACAGCCAGGGCTATATAGAGAAACCCTGTCTCGGAAAAAAAACCAACCAACCAACCAAAAAAAAAAAGACTTTAGCGGAGCTATGTCTCCAGCACCTTGTGTAAGGTTTTTGGTGTGTGTGTGTGTGTGTGTGTGTAGATTCACAAGTATGTACAAGCCAGTGCAAACCAGTCACTGAGCTCAGGTGTCTTCCATGATTTCTTGCCACAGCATGTTTTGAGACAGGATTTCTCACTGATGCTAGAGCGTATTGACTGGTTAGATTGTCTGGCCAGCGAACTCCAGAGATCCACTGACCTCTGCCTCCCTAGTGCTAGGTTTACAGGACTTTGACTGTGTCTGAACTTTCCGTGGGTCACAACCATGAGAACACAGGTTCTCCAAATTTTGTGGCAAGCATTCTACTGGTTGAGTTAATTTCTCCAGGCCCTTGTCTAAGTTCTTATTTTGGTTAGAGTTGGGGATAGTGCCCTCCAGCCTCTTCCTGGCTCATTTTCTGTTATTCAGCAGATGTAGTTAAGACAGTGAGTACCCCCCAGGGTCTGTATGATACTGGCACTTTGAATTAATGGCCTAAAAGAGATTACAGCCACTTTGGTAAGGGTCAGGAAGCTGCTGCAGGTGCCAGGCTCTGAGGGCATCAATGGGGGGTAGTGCCTGCTCAGGGAGACTCTGCTCACTACTGAAGTGACAGAAGGTCTACCCTAGGACTGGACTGCTGAGGTGCTTTCTGACACACAAGTCTAGTGTGACTTTCTTTCCTCATGGGGCAGGGTTAGCACATTGTTATTATTGTTACAGGAGGGGACAGCAAACAGGGATGAGAACTCTCTTCTCGGCAGGCCAGTAGGGACTGGGATGGACACCTATGGATACAGGCCATGCTGCAGAGTAGGCCCTGGGCCTGTGGCTCTCTGCTTCTTCAGATATCCTCTCTTGTTGTCTAGGTCCATGCCACATGCAGGACCACAGGGCAGCCACAGAACCAACACCGATCACCAGACAATACCCCATTGCTATCTGGGGGCATCTCTTTGATCCAGCTTCAGGGTCAGACTCCTTGAGTTCCATAGTTTTTTTCCTATCAAGGGGCAGGAGCTGTGTCATCTGCTTGTCTTGGTTTCTTCAGCAGCTGCTGCATGATCCAGTTCACACCGTAGGCTGTTGGTGGCGATAACAAGAACTGGAAAAGTCAATCTCAATACTTACAGTTCCCCGGGATTCCCTTAAAGTTCCCCGGGATTCCTGCAAAACCTTCTCTGTCTGCTGAGTTTTATCTTTCCCTGGGGGTGTCTACTTTATCTAAATCTCATTCATCCCCTGATCTGCAGACCTCAGAAACAGGCAGCAATTGTGATGGTCAGTGCCAACTTGATTTGGCTATGGAGTCCTCAGGTATTTGGTCAGACTGTCCACAAACAGCCAGATTTTTTTTTTTTTTTAAAGGAGGTCCATTTCAGCTGGTCAGTCATCTCTTCAAATGTCTCCAGTGGGATTCCATGACTTCCAGAGTTTTTGGAGCTGCAGTCTGTATTCCATGCCCTCGGGGCAGGAATGAGTGTCTTTTCTCTACTCAGGTACAATGGCTTTGAAATCCTGGACCTTGGGATGGTACTTACCAGCCTCTCTGTCCATTGCTTTTGGGGATACTTATGCTCAGGGCTGGCCATCCCCTAGAGGATGGTGAGAGGGTTCACTGTCTCCGAATTCTCTAGTGATGTGCGGTGGAACGTGGGGCTTGTCTTTGAGAAGTTCTCTGCCATGTGCTTGGAGATGGGGCTTGTCATTTCCCTGTATCTTCTGGGGGATTCTTGAGCCATTCCCCCCCGCCCCCAATCTCCTTATTTTACTCTTGCTCCTGTGAAGTGAGGTCACCTCTATTCCTTGTCCCTTACTGAATGCTTTTGTGCTCTGGCAGAACTACATCACGTGTGGTTATTTCCAGGTCATTCTGGGTGGTTATGAAGGTCTCTCTTAGAACCACTTACGGCAGCAGGACACCACCCTAAGGTTGGTTGGGTTGATGGAAGCAAGGGCTTGGCACTGAGAATAACAAAGCTTGAGGCTTATGGAAGATTTAAAACCCAATTCAAGAATCTTCAACCTGTGCTCTAGGGATCTCTCAGAGCTCCATGGAGTGCCCTGAAGGACCCTACACGGGGAGAAGAGGGACACTGGGTGGAGCTCAGAAACCCTGGCCTGCTGGAGCATTTGTTACTTTATATAATGGGACCAATCTGCAATATCGTTTTAAAAACTTTTGATGTGGGGTCTTATGTAGCCCAGGCTGGTCTTGAATTTGCAACACAGTTGACGATAACCTTGAACTTCTGATCTTCCTACTATTACCTCCTGAGGGCTCCAATTATGGGTAGGCACCATCACAAATGATTTCTGTAGTGCAGGGGATTGAACCCAGGACTTCATGCACTCTGCCAGCCAAGCCACATGCCAGGCCCTCCACACCATCACCTGGAGGATTCTGAGGCTCAAATATTTCAGCACATTCTTCAGCTGAGTTCTCTCTTGCCAAAGGCAACCTCAGCCCAAAGAGGAGTCATTGGTGGCAGAGATGGGACTTGAACTCAGGTCATATGTAAAGTCTCTCTCTAAATTTATGAAAATACTTACAAAGCCATACATGTTACCACTTTTGCAAGTGCATAAGATACCACGCTTATGCATGGCATGTGGATTTTTTTAAATTTTTAATTGCATGCCCTAGCCACAAGTTTTATTTGCTATGAAAAGTATTTGGAATGTTTATCATTTGGAGGTTGAAATTATTATTATTTTTATAACTTAAGAAGCACAAGGTAAATTGAACAAGCCTCTGAAGATGTTCAGAGGGTTTTTTTTTTTCATACACAAGAGAATTGAACCCCTAAAGAAAATGTCCTAATGGGGTTAATAAAGGCCAGCATTCCTCGGAGGACTGGGAAATTAATCTGCCGGTTCAAACCTCGGAGGGGTTAATGGAAAGTGTAAGGCGATGGTTGTGCACATCGAAGTGTCTATAAATAGCTCCAAGCCCTGAACTGCCTCCCAAAGCTGCCAGCACTTCCTTATTAACTCCGGCAGCTGCGTGCCACGCTAGGATGAGACTTGAATTCATTCTAGGTGCAGCCAGGAGACCCCTGCGGTACCTCTCAGCCATGACCAAAGAGAGGGGGTAGATGTCTTGGTGATGAGTGATGTGCAAGGTCCTCTTACAGTTAGTGCCGATGTGCGTGTGTGCACAGGCAAGTGGAAGCCAGAGGAAACCATGAGGCCCTATCCATACCATTTGGTGTAGATTCTTCACTAGCCTGGAACTTGCCAAATAGGCTAGGCTTACTTGCTAGCCAGTCCCAGCAATCCACCTGTCTCAGACTCTCCAGCAATGAGATTTTGCGTGGGTGCCATTATGGCTTGTAGATCTTTTGTAGATTCTGGGGATCGAACTCAGGTCCTCACAATTGTGAGGCAAGCAGAGTCATCTCCTTAGTCCCATGTTCTTCATATTTTCTTGATAGTCTTATATGCAAGGCATGGAAGACTTACAAGCTTTAGCTATGACAGCTTCCAGCCCCTCACTTTTCATGCCAGAAGCCCTCCCTCCCAAGGAGGGCAGGTAACCTGACTGAGACCATGGCTCCAAAGGGAGTATGGGCTATTCTCACTAATCCAATAGCTACCCTTCCTCTACGTTTCTGGTATTTGTCTCTTCTGCTGCCTTGTGAACCCCTACATAGCATGGGCTCTCTCATTTGATTTTAATGCCCCGTGCTTGGCAAAGGGTCTTGGCACAGTGTAGGTGCTCAGAAAACTTTTGTGAGTGGATTGACTGATTGAAAAAGAGCTTTCTTAGGAGAAATTATTCAAGAGTTAATTTTTCCTGCAGAGACAAGAGAGGTCATAAGATTTTTTTTTTTTAAGACAAGGTATCACTCTGTAGAATAGGCTGGCCTTGAACTCACAGAGACCCAACTGCCTCTGCCTCCCAAGTGCTGGGATTAAAGGTGTGTGCACCACCACCTTTGGTGGGAAGAAGCCAAGAGACAATGGTGCCTCATGTCTATTATGTCTCCTGTGAACTGGAGAAACACTTTGAGTTATTACCTTCACGAGTGAGTACACTGAGGCCTTGGGACACAGAACACTGGGTCAAGGCATTTCTGCTTAGAGGCCTGGACAGCACCTCTGTGTGCTTGGCCAAAGCTCCATTCCTTATATGAAGCAGCTGTCCTGTTTGGCTGCCATGGGATAGTCTGACAGGAATAGAGAGGAGGCATCTTGGCCGGGTGCTTTGAGAAAGAAAACTGGAGTTATTGTCTGTTCTTTGGATGTATTTTCCATCACCTTGATTTTGAGTATGTTCCAGACACCTTGATGCTCAGCTCCAAGCCATGGCTCCCTGCCTTGAAGAGATAGCAAGGATTCTGTCCCCATCATCATGGTGATAGCTGATGGCACTGGGAGTGAGCCCAAGTGAGTCACCTAAGCCTCAGCTCCACTCATGTTCCACAGAATCTCTGCCCAGAGAGCAACAAAACAGGTCTGAAAACAGAGGGGAAGGCAGGAAACTGGATCCTGGGTACAGGCAGACATGCAGTCTCTGGCCAAAGGCTGTGCCTGAGCTGGGGCTGCTCAGGAGGCTCTGATGGACGGCTCTGAGGAGTCAAGAACCAGGCTGAGATGGGAAAAATACTGCAGGAGACCAGGATGCCTGCAAAAGCAGACTGTGAAAAGACATGCTTATCAACCAGACATGGAAGAGAGAGGGAGGGAGGGAGGGAGGGCTGGAGAGAAGGAAGGAGGGAGGGGGGTGCCAGCCAAGTGGATTTGGAGAAACAGAATGTAGATCTCATCCCAGAAATGGTTTTTAAGCTTCGGGGTATCAAGAGATGTTATTTTTGTATTTGTGACATTTTGAGCTGCAGCCACTTACAATGTAAAAGGACAAAAAAGAAAATCCTCAATCAACCTAACTCATCCTTATGATTGGAAAAGACACAATGCTCAGCTGCTGACTGCAGTTTTGAGGGTCACAGAGACCACCCTTAGAGTATTTAAAAAACCAAGCTCACCGTTCAGGGTTCCTTAGCCTTCTGTACAGATGTCACTCTGGGGAAGAGGTGGTAAGGGAGGACCAGGGCTGTGCATCCGAAACTGAGACCAGATCAGGGCAAGGATGACATCATCAGGAGGTAAAATCCTCAGACAGGAAGGGCACCTAGGACTCCTCCCAAGGGCTGGGTCACCTGCCAGGGCCTGAACCTCTAGTGCCTGGCAGAGGTCTTCGTAGCTGAGCCATGAGGGAGATCTGGTTTATCTCTCTGCTCAAGGTTTTGATTGATCTCAGATTTAATTTTGTCTTCTAGGCATTTCTGACAAAGCTTCTAGCAGGGAAAACAATATTAGTTTTCTTTTTTCTCCACGAAAAAGAGGGTAGGACCTTGCAATCATTTTCCTTTGTGAGAGAAGATAAATTGAGATGTCTGTGGGATGGAAGGAATAATAGATGATTTTAGCTAGGAGGAGCTGGGGAGGGCCTGAAGATTGACTGCCCAACTGTTGCTGCCTCAGCCAAGCAACACAAGGGCACTGGGTCGGTTCTTTTTTTTTTTTTCTACTTTGACACAAAGTAGAATCGCCTGGGAAGCAGACATTCCAATTGAAGAGTTGCCTCTATTGAACTGGCCTGTGAGTAAGGCTATGGGGCATTTTCTTGGTGAGTTTGATGTGGGCGGGGCTAGCTCACTATGGGCGGTGCCATTCCTAGGCAGGCTGAGTAAGCAAGCAATGGAGAGCAAGCCAGTTAGAAGCATTCTTCTATTCTTCTTCCAGATTCCTGCCTTGGTTTCCCTCAGTGATGGGCCTGTGAGCTGATGTTACCACTCCCCCAAGTTGGTTTTGGTCGGTATTTTATCCCAGTCACAGGAATTGAACCAAGACAGAAATCGTTAACGGAGAATGAGATGCTGCCATGATGGACCCGACCTCGAAGCTTTTAGATTTTAGACTTGGTAGTAGGAAGAAAGTGAACATTTTTGTAGCTTTGGGCTGGAAGAGTGGTCGGAGCTCAGTGAGCTGTTGTGGGAATTTGGAAGATAACACAGGGAGCAGTGAGAAGGCTGGCTTGGGAAGTTACAGAGCAACATCTCAGAGCCCCTTAAAGACCTATTGGGACCATTCATGGGATGTTTTGAATGAAGAATCTGTAACTTTTGGTCAGCTTGGACTGAGAAATCAGCTGCGATCACAGAGCATCACTGAAATGAAACCTCCTGGGATTTATTCAGTCAGCGTCATCACTCAGAATGCCGTGGTCTAGGGAGGAGGCCAAAGCTGTCTCTCAAGTTGGTAGCCAAACTTGGTAATATGTAAGAGTCTCCAACATGGTACTGGCTTAGAAGGCAAGAAGGAGTCATGGATAGCAGCTGAGGCTTGGCACAATGTGTCAGGGATGGAGTTCATGTAGAGAGGCCAGGAGGCTGTGGGTGAAGCTGTTTCTGGGGAGACCCCGGCATACTAGAGATGCAAGAGTTGTGGTAAGGCCACTAAGGACAGTGGAAGTGTGGAGCCTGGGTGACAGCCTGCATGTGCTGCTGATGGCAGAGCCAAAGCAATGAGGCTACCCAAGCAAACCCTTTGGAGCCCAGAAGATCATGGGTGACCCTAGACTTCAGACACTATTTACACTGTTGAGATATTTAATACTGGGTCAAAATAGAGTAGATGAAATTAATAATTTACACCTTTCCAGTTCATCACACGGTCAGCAAATGGGACCTCAGCTCGGGAACTGGGTAGGATTGCCCATTATCCACCTGTTCTGGAAGAGATGCCACCCAAGGGAGCAAATATCTCCCAGGGCCAGGGCTGACTAGTTTTACAGCAGTCTTCCAGTGTAGCAGTTGAAAGCAGAGGGGGCAGAATGCCTGCTTAGCAGTCCCTCACACCCCTTCTCTCTAGTCCTGGCTTGTTTTGTAGAGGAGCCTGCTCCTTTGGTTCAGAAACACCCTTCTCTTCAAGAGCAGAGGAGGGGTTTTAATGCTTTCCTGTGGCTGAAATGTGAAGGCTCTGTGCTACACACAAGGCTGTCCTATGCATTCTTTCTCACTGGGTCATGCAGTTTCCTACATTTTACTGAGTCAAAAGAGGTTCCTACGGATTCAGTGTCTTCCTCAAGGCTGCACCACAAGTAGCAGCCAGATGTCAACTCCACGCTCACACTGTTGTTAAACTGCTAGTGTTGTGGCTTGCTAGGTTCCAGCAGGCTACGATATTGTGTGTTTGTCCTGTGGAGAATGCAACAGAACCCTGTGCTGTTGTTCAGAGTCTGAGTTGAGGTTCCTGCATCCTTGGCTGCGTTTCTAGCCCTTTGCTCAAAGTGGGTCTCAGCTTGTCATAGACGCAGAGCCTGGCAACTCTGACTACTGCGTCAGAATCTACTTTAATTAATCTATTATTTTTATTTTATTTTTTGATATTTTATTGACATTTCAAATGTTTCCCCCTTTCCAGATCTCCCCTTTGGAACCTCCCCATTCCCTCTGCCCTCCCCCTGCCACTATGGGGATATTCTCCAACCCACCCACCCACCCACTCTCGTCTTCCTTCCTTGGCATTCTCTTATACTGGGGGATCTAACACCCCCAGGCCCAAGGGCCTCTCCTCCCCCTGACGGATAACAAGCCCCTCCTCCGTCGCATATGTGGCCAGCACCATGGGTCCCTCCATGTGTATTCTTTGGTTGGTGGTCCAGTCTCTGAGTATTTATTATGATGATGATGCATGTTTCTGAGGGTGTGTGCGTGTGCGTGCATGTGAATCTGAGGGTGTGTGCGTGTGCGTGCATGTGAAGGTCACAGGATAACCTCAGTTGTCCCTCCTCAGGTTCCATTTACCTTGTAGTTTTGAGACAGGGTCTCTTGCTGGCTGGGGACTTGCCAAAGCTGGCTGCTCGGTGAGCTCCAAGGGTCTGCCTGTCCCTGTTATCATGTGGGATGTGGTAAGCATGTACCCCTATGCCTGTTTTTGTTTTTTTTTAAACGTTGGTTCTGGTACTCAAACTCAGTACTTCTTGCTTCAGAGCAAGCACTTTTTCAGCTCAGAATCTGCATTCTGATTTCTTTCTTTCTTCTTTTTTTCTTTTCTTGTGTGTGTTGAAGAATCAAACCTTGGGCCTCATGCAGGGCAGGCAAGAATCCTACCACTGAGAATATGCTATAGAATACGCATTTTAACAAGATCTTCCTGTGATCAAAATGTACTCGAAAATTCAAGAACTTCTACAGAGGGATCCTTCTGAAAGGAACCACTGTGGGCTAGCTGGGATTGTCAGGGACACAGCAACATGCTGCTCCACACTAGTGTGCGCCCAGAAATGCAAGGATGGACAGAGACAAAGCTACCCCTTGCGTTTATTTCCAGAGCAATGAGTACTTTATGTAGCTCCTGGACTCAGTGGTTGTGACAGTGTGTGCACACTAGATGGCAGCGGAAGGACATCGGAAAAAGTTTGCTAGGCAGTTGGTGTTGCTGTCTCGGGCTAAGACAAAATGGTAAAGCCGTAAGGGGTAGGGGGCAGCTGAGCACAGCTGGGCCACGAAAGGAGATGTTGGGGTGATGTGAAAGCATTGGAGACTTACTGGCAAGTCCGGAAGGCTGTCTTGTGGAATGAGAGAGGCGGGCATTTGTAATTGCTTTTTCTTTTCTTGTTTGGTCCCTAGCTATGTTAAATACGCACTGTCCCCCACCGGAAAGAGGCGTCAAGCACTGGGAATGGTGAAGCTGCAGAGAATGAAGTGTAGGTAAACAGTTCCCTAGCTACTTGGTTCTGCTCCCGGAGGTCAGGGGAGGCAGCCAGTTTGCACAGTTAGTCACCGGCAGGCTGCAGGAATGGGAACATTCTTTCTCACCATGCACCGGGTCCTTGGCATGTGCCTGCACACCTCTTAGATGCTGACTACTGATGCCTTTGGCCTGAAAAACTGGAGGGAGCGTTGTTGCTGTCTAGTCCCTCCACGTCCACATAGTTGGCTGACCAGACAGAGAAAAGAATATACAGGTTTTCTTTGGTTCTCAAGACTCTTCATTCTTCATTTCCCTTGGGGACCCAGTGACAGCTGCGTTAGACGGTCTGGACTCCATCTGTGGACTGGAGGAATTTGGCTTCAAATAAAAGGCAAAGAAAAGCTCCATCAACCCCCTGAACTGTGGGGTCATCTTATTAAACCTGGCCTCTCTATTTTAAAAGTCTTTATGTGTGTGGACCTTCTGCCTGTATGTGTCTGTGCACCACATATGTTCAGTCCCCGTGGAGACCAGAAGAGGGCCTCAGATTCCCCTGGAACTGGAGTTACAGATGTATGTAAGCTACCACGTGGGTGCTGGGAATCAAACTCGGATCCTTTAGAAGAGCAGCCAGTGCTCTTAATTGCTGAGTTATCTCTCCAGCCCCGAACCCAGTCTCTTTATCTTATGGTTACTTGGTTCAAGCAGGTCTATTTGGTCAGTGGAGATAAGAGTTTGAACATTTGCTTGGGAACCCATTAAAAAACAAAAAAACCAAACCAAGCCAACCAAACAACCAAACAAAAACCAGAACGAATTCCAGCCTACTTGATGGCAGTGTTGTCTGAAATAACCCCGGGGTCATGACAGACAGGTGCAGACACTGGTTTTAGAGGCTTCAGTGTTTACCTTTAGACGCTAATTCCTTTTTTAAGTGACTGTCTCTAACTGAAATTGAGGCTTGGTGAGATTGCTGATGCAGGCTTAGTGGCAGTAGGGTTGTGGGTTGTAGGGTGGGTGTGCAGGTAGGGTGTAGCCATGTCTTGTTGGAGGCTTTCAGAGATCCCCTGTGCTCATTTTAGCAAAGTCAAGGCAAGCAGACATGTGCCAGGCTCTGTGCTGAGGACTGACGACACGACACGGGGACATAAAGCACAAGTCTGATCCGTGCTGCTCACTCTCTCCCCTTCCCCCTCCGCCCTTCCCTTCCTCTCTCCTTCCCTTCCTCCTTCCTTTTCTCCGTCCCTCCCTCCCTCCATCTTTTCCTTTCTCTTCCTTTTCTCTTAAACTCTCTTTTCCTTTCCTCTTTTTTCTTCTACCTTTTAAAGTTTTCAACATTATTTTGTTTTATTGAGAAAGGTTTTGTGTAGCCCAGGCTGACCTCAATATGCTGTGCAGCTGAAGGTAACCTTGAATTTCTGAGTCTCTTGTCTCTGCTTCTTCAGTGCTGGGGTTACAGGCATGGCCACCACACCCAGTTTCTATGGCCCAGGGATGGTATGTCCATGCATATTAGGCACACATTCTACCAACTGGGATACAATCCCCGCCTGTCCTGACCCTTTGTAAAAACTTCTGAGTTGGGAGGTGGTGCTGCACACCTCTGATCCCAGCACCCAGGAGGCAGAAGCTGGTGAATTTCTGAGTGTGAGGCCAGCTGGTCTAGAGATTGAGAGCAGTAAAAGCCAAGGCTATCCAGAGAAACCCTGTCTCTGAAAATACAAAACAAACAAACAAACAAACAAAAGCAACAACAAAAAAGGAAAGAAAAAGAAATCTGATGCTGTTTTAAGTCTCAAGAGGATTTTGCACGTACCAGGCAAGGATGACTAACTTGGGGACTCCAAGGACATAGTTGATTACTTATGTCCTTCCCCAAAGGAAAGCTTAATACAAGTACTTTGAGACTTTAAGAAGTAAGTTTCTACTTTATTATAGTAACTTGCCTTGTACTCTGAGAAAGAAAAATAAACTGAACTAGTTAAGAGGTTTTTAAGTTCTTTTTCTTTCCTGGCCTGAGGTATACTTTCTGCCGCAGAAAAGCTCAAAAGCACTCTCAGGAAGGTGCTGTCCAAACGACCCAAGCACGATCTGCAGTGGGCTGCCCCAGTTCCTCATGTTCTGAGTTTTTGCTCGCTTGTTAGGGTATATTGCTTAAGTTTTGTAGATAGAAAGAAATAGAGAATTAGTGAGATGTGTTGCCATGCTTTCTGGAATGTGACTAGAGAACACAGGCCCACACTGATAGGCAATGATATGAAAATCCCATGCAAATTGGACCCCATTCCTCCTCACCGGGCCAAGGCTGGTACAGTCTGTCGCCCTCTCCTCTGGTCTCTGCTGACCTACAGGGTGAATTTGAGGTCCAACATCAGGCGCCTGAAGTTCGCATATAATTGGGCTCTAAAATCTTACATTTTCTTCACAAACACTGGCATCTGCTGCTAATTAAAGTATCAGGGTTTAATTATACCCTTTCTTATTAGTAGATATGGAATCTGACAGTTGCTTAGATACAAAATAAGCAAGTGCAGATTGCGTTCTGCGTCCTTCACAGGCTGGAGAGCCAGAACAACACCGTTTTCAGAGGCTGCGTGTAAACGAGTGTTGTTGCCCAGACGATGTTAAGATCTGAGTTACGATCACTAAATTCGCCTTCAAACAGATGTTCAGCCCGTCTCAGCTCTGCGTTGAGCATTAGTAGCTCGCTTTTGTTTCCATGGTTCTGCACCCTCCGACCTGCATTTTTTTTTTTTTTCCTTTTGGTTTTTCGAGACAGGGTTTCTCTGTGTAGCTGTAGCCCTGGCTGTCCTGGAACTCACTCTGTAGACCAGGCTGGCCTCGAACTCAGAAATCCGCCTGCCTCTGCCTCCCGAGTGCTGGGATTAAAGGCGTGCGCCACCACTGCCCGGCTCCGACTTGCATCTTAAATGCCAAACAGAAACCAGTTCTTTCCGACCCACCCATAGTTCAAGCTGTGGCCTCACTAACAGCAAGGAACGGGGAGAGGGCTTTCTCAGGGCGTTCTGGAGTCCGGTGAGAACCACCTGGCACAGCATGGGCCTTGTTGGACCTGGCTTGGCTTTGGATTGTGTTCAAGACCCACTGTGCGCTCAATGGTGTGGATTCCACGTCCTTTCGACACGGTCTCTTTTTCTGGTCAGACTGGTCCTCCCAAAATTCCATCAGAAGTCTCCCTGCCAACCAACCATCAGCTCTAGAATGTCTTTACTGGATGGTTGGCCTACTTCCCAGCATGCAGCATGGTATAGAATAGTAGGAGGCTGCTGAAAGCTAATAACTGGGGAAAATAAACTTTTTTAAAAAACATCATTTTTATTATATGTATTTTATTATTTTGCTTGAGATCTTCACACATGGGTTTATATCATTTCCACTTTTCCTCTCTCTCCGCCTCCAACTCCTCCTCTATCTCCAAACCAAGTCCTTTGTCAACTCATGACCTCCTCTGCTTTAATTATTATTGTTAACAATGTGGGAAATGTTGGTATTTCAACCCCAGTACTGGCTATTTATTTCTCAGGATGCTGTGCTTGCTCTGACGAAGGCTTAGTCCTTCTGTTATCTTTATTACTGTAAGTATATTGTACATATAAACACTCCCTGCTATGTTTATTTAATGTTGCTCCTACGTGTTTGTGTCTAGGGCTGACCACTTGGGACTGGATAACCTAACAAGGGTCTTTTCCCTGGAAAAGACTGATTCTCCTTCTCTTAGAAGCTACTAGTTGCCTGAGGTGAGGCTCTTTATGTAGGGTGAGGCTGTGCTGGCTAGTTTTCTGTCAACTTGATACAAGCTAGGGTCACTTGGGAAGAAAGAATCTCAGTTGAGAAAATGTCTTCATTAGATTGTTTGGTGGGCAAATCTGTGTGCTGTTTTCTTGATTAGTGATTGGTACAGCCCACAGCCCATGGTGGATAGTGCCAGCCCTAGGCAGGCGGTTCTGGGTTCTATAAGAAGGCAGGCTGAGCAAGCCATGGGGAGCAAGCCAGTAAGCAGCACCCATTCATGGCCTCTGCTTCAGATTCCTGCTCTGACTTACCTCCCTGAAGGACAGTAAGATATCAGATGAAATAAACCCTTTTCTTCCCAAGTTGCTTTTGGTCGTGGTTTTTATCACACACACAGTGGCACACTAGCTTGTACTGTCATGGAAGGTCTTGTTTAGGTGACCATATTGTTACGATTTTATGGGCGTGTCTCTAGCATATAGAGAAGATATAGAAGACATCCTGGTCCTCTGGCTTTTACAGTCTTTCTTCTGTTCTTCCACAATGTTCCCTGAGCCCTATGTATGTGTAGAGGTTGTTTGTAGATGTGTAATTGGAGATGGGCATCCATGGTCAGTGGAGATGGGCATCCATGGCCAGTGGAGAGGGTATCTATGGTCAGTGGAGATGGGCATCCATGGCCAGTGGAGATGGGCATCCA
>JADRCH010000034.1:5850615-5898460 GCA_019843965.1 Rhynchomys soricoides
TCCTTCCTTCCTTCCTTCCTTCCTTCCTTCCTTCCTTCCTTCCTTCCTCTTATTTGGTGTTTTGAAATGGGATCTTTCATAACTCAGGCTGGTCTTGACTTTGCCTGTAACCTTGAACGCCTGACCTTTCTGCCTCTCCCTCCCAAATGCTGAGATCACAGGTGTGTTACATCTGGCCTCATTTTACATTTTAAAGAAAGGATTTTCTCTTTGTAAGCCAGGCTGGCTTGAAACTCATGATCCTTCTGTGTCAGCCTCCCATGTGCTGGGAATACAGGTGTGTGCTGGGATTACAGGTGTGTGCTGGGATTACAGGTGTGTGCTGGGATTACAGGTGTGTGCTGGGATTACAGGTGTGTGCTGTCAAGGCTGACTGTCTCATATTTTATTCAGCTAAAGATTTTCATCTCCCTTCTTGTTAGATATTAAACCAAAATTGTAAAAGCAAGGCTAAAGTTTTACATTAAAATTTATTCTTTTTTTTTGTTTGTTTGTTTTCTGAGACAGGGTTTCTCTGTGTAGCCCTGGCTGTCCTGGAACTCAGTCTGTAGACCAGGCTGGCCTCGAACTCAGAAATCCACCTGTCTCTGCCTCCCAAGTACTGGGATTAAAGGCGTGTGCCACCACTGCCCAGCTCAATTTGTTCATTTTTAAAAATGTTGTTTGATAAATTCAAAATCTGAAAGGGAGATATGTTAAGAAATATGTAAAGAAAAATCTATAAAGGACGTGGGGTATCTACCCTGGGACACTTCTCAGAGGTGTCCTTCTGGGTCTATGCCAATATGGCTGACAGCAAATGTGATCACAGTTTCTTCCCTACCTTGTTGCCCTGTGATTTTGCCAGTTCTGCCCCGGAGAGTTGAGTTGGGTTCCTCAGCCCTTGATATAGACTGGTCTCTGACAGGATATGGTCAGTGGAACTGTGGCCAAGTGCCAGTTCTGAGCCGAGGTGTCATGTGCTTTCTTTCTTTCCCTCTGAAGCAGGCTAAGCTACTCACCCTGCAAACAAACTGGGGTTTAGCTTGGAGGATGAGAGACCACGTCGGGCATATCGTCCAAGCGTGTGGAGACTGTGTCGATCAAGATGCTGGGTGTGTATGATGAGGAGTTAGGAAACTAGGGTGAGCAGAGGAGAGAGTGGGGGAAACGAGCTGGAGGCGTGGCTGGGGAGGCGTGGCTGGGGAGGCGTGGCTGGGGGAGGCGTGGCTGGGAGCCTGGTCAGCCAGGAGGGGGAGTTTCACCTGTAGAATAGAAATGGTTGAATACACATACAAATTACCAAATAGATGCAGGTGTGAATGACCAAACATGGGTTTAAGCAGGTGAAAAGGGCAGCAGCTGCTTGGCAAGGAAACTTGTATCAAATTCCGTATTGCTCACTGACAGGCTCTGCCAACAGTGAGCAGAGCTGGTGAAGGCCACGTAGGTGTCTTAGGGTTTCCATTGCTGTGAAGAGATACCGTAACTAGGGCAACTCTTAGAAAAGCAAACATTTAATTGCAAGTGGCTTACAGTTTCAGAGGTTCAGTCCATTATTGTCATGGTGGGAAGCATGGCAGCGAGCAAGCAGACATGGTGCTGGAGGAACCAAGAGTTCTACGTCTTGATCTGCAGGCAGCAGAAAGAGACTGTGTGCCACACTAGGCATAGCTTGAGCATATATAATCTCAAAGCTCACCTCCACAGTGACACACCAACAAAGCCACACCTCTTCCAACAAGGTCACACCTCCTAACAGTGCCACTCCCTGTGGGCCAAGCATTCAAACATGGTCCTGGGGGCCATTCCTATTCAACCACCCTGGTGGGCAAGTCCCAGAATGCACCTAGTTTGATTTCTGCTGTTTTCTCTTTGGATATCGGATTCGAGTTCTTGTATTGATTGTTGACCTATGACACATGCATGGAGGGCTTACCTAAAGTCACATGGTGATGACTTTCAGGGAATGAGCCTCTGAGACTGGTGTGGAAAAACAAATGAAGCGATAACAACAAATAGCAGATTCCAACCCGTCTGCTCGGCAGCAGTGAAAGTGGACATCATAAATCTGCCGGCTTCGGCAGTGCTAGAGAAAGATCCACCAACTTTGGTGTACCACGCCCTAAGACGGCGGTTCTCAACCTTCCTAATGCTGTGACCCTCTAATACAGTTCTTCATGCTGTGGTGACCCCCAGCCACAAAATTATTTTTGTTGCTACTTCTTAACTGTCATTTTGTTACTGTTACAACTTGGAAATATTTTCCGAGATAGAGGTTTTCCAAAGAGGCTGCGACCCTCATGACTGTAGCATAGTAGTGATTCTCCCAATGTGAAGTGGCTTAGACATCCTCCCCTGGACATTGTCACATCACCTGTGACAAACTGTGGGCAGTTTGTACCTTGGCTTGTGAGTAGTCTAGCAGGTCTCATTCACATGGGTGGGTGGTTGGCAGGCTGATGGCTGAGATGCTTCAGTCTCTCCCCCCTAACCCCCACAGTGTTGTGTTTTCCAGGAGGCTGGCTGTGATCATTCCTGTATGGTTCCTTGCACAGAAGAGAGGGGAAGCCCTGATATAAACACATTTTGTTGTCCCCTCCGCATGTGTCATTGTTAGTTCACCATTTAGTTCACCATCATCCAAAACAAGTCCCAAGGTGAATCCAGATGCAAGAAACTAGGAAATGGCCCCCATCTCTCTTCGTTGTCTTTATTTCTACTTAAACAATACTGCCAGGGAATTATTTATTGCATTTTTGGAGTGGAAGACTGAACCCAGGGCCTCATGGTGACTAGAACAGTACTTGACCATTGAACTACATTCCCATCTCAAGAGAATAGTTGTTTTTTAAAACGTATTTCATTAGATTGGAAACCTCTGATAATCCATGTGGTTAAGGCTGACATAAAGCTTCGGAACTGTCTCTGTATGTATTATATACCCTAGAAATTATAGGGAGACAGTTTTAGAAGTCTTCTTGGGAAGTACCGTGTAAGTTGGCAGATGATTTCCCTATTCCTTTTACGTTTTTAGCAGTGCTGTGTTAGTTGGATTCATATTTGTATCTCAGCTACAGACAGTTCGTATGCAGCAAAGTTGAGGTCTCTCTTGGAAGGCCAAAGTCAGGAAGACAATATGACATCAGAGAAGCTCTAGGCAGCTCCTGAGGGATAGGTCATCTGGTTCTAGTCCGTTGTCAGGCAGGTAATAACCTTGGGGAGAAGTCCTTTGAACTTCTCAGGCTTCAAATTTCTTTTACAAGTATTTACCTCATTACTTTTTAGTGTGTGTGTGTGTGTGCGCGCGCTGAGTACCAATACTCACTGGAGCACCCACTGATGACCTCTGTCGAGACTTCTGTGTGACCTCTAATGGCTTTGCACGTGCCAGTAAGGTAGTCAGTCTCGGAGAACAGCTCCTCGTCTTGGTGGTTGCTCCCACTGCCTGGTCTTAGAGACTTACCATACTTTTCCTGTGTGGCTCTCAGGACTCTACGCTCATTACTTTTGGGTTATTCATTGATGGGACACTTGGTTTATCTCATCTTTGGATTTGACTTGAGGTTCTGAACCAGTTCATACCTTCTTATATGCCTGAGACCATGGGTCAGAAAGAGTGTCACATGAAGAAGGGCTTGTTCTCCTCGGACTTTTTGGTAGTTAAGTTATGGTAGTGGTGGGGGGGGGGGCGTGAAGAGCCTCAGAAGGTTCCAGAAATAGGTTTCATGGGCATCAGATGTAGTGACATCAGGGGAGAAATGGAGATATTCCAGCTAAAGACCCCTCAGTCCAATTTTGAACCATACCATGAACAAGCCCTGCTTTTGGCCAGGATGGAAAGATGCCTTCCATGAATCCCTCCAATTAGAATGAGCTTCACATGGAAGTGAGGACAGAGTTTAATATAACCAAGGCTGGCCTCAAACCCACGGTGATGCATGGTCTGTTCCCCAACTCCTGCTCATCCTGTCTCCATCTTCCAAGCGCTGGGATTCAAGACATGAGTCACCACACCTGGTCAGCTCTATTTCACCTCTATGGCCCCAGGGCAAGATTCTTAAATGTGGCTCTTATTCCTTCTTCATCCCTACGATGAATTTTTTGATTTTCAGTTCCCAATCATGAGTGGTTCTCAAGAAACTCTTCTCAGGGATGCTGGGGCCATGACTCCACATTTGGGTCATAGTGAGTCGAGTTCTACGACAGGGAAGGTTTTGTCACCTGAAACTGGGGTACAGCAGGGCTTCTTTCCTGCCTTCGCTTTGTTTGCATTTTCTCACAAGTGTCAACAGACTCAAGGACAGTCAAGTAGCTGAACATGTGGTCAGCAGGAATGGGGAGTAGGGATGGATGTGAGAGATATTTAGGGTTAAAATGGACTGGCTGGAAGAGGGACTGCAGAGGGAAGGAGAGGGTGGAGAGGGAGGAAGGGGTACAGAGGGAAGGGAGGATGCAGAAGGAAGAGGGGCTAAAGAGGGGAGGAGGAGGTAGGGTTGGAGGCAGGACGTGGCAGGAGGTCCAGCATCCTCATAGCTCACACTCACAGACATGCCCGGAGCTGTACATTTGAGAGGTGGTTGGCCCATGTGGAAGGACAGATTCTTAGTGCAGAAAGAATAGATTGGGGGGGGGGCAGGTGGAGGTGGCGCACACCTTTAATCTCAGCCCTTAGGAGGCAGAAGCAGGTGAATCTCTGAGTCCAGGCCAGCCTGGTCTACAGAGTGAGTTCCAGGACAGCCAGGGCTACACAGAGAAACTGGGGGTGGGGGTGGGGGGTGGGTGGGGGGGTGGAGGGGGAATAGATTTGGAACCTGGCAAAGACTGAAAGGGAGGAAAAGAGGGAAAAAGAGCTGGAGGGAGTGAGGGAGACAGAGTCAGAGGTAGATAAATACCTGTAAGCTCCTCTTCCTCCATTACTGACAAGAATTGAGTTATTTTTAGAGAAATAAACTTTTAAGAGCATCTTTTTGAAGTGTATTCAACTTTAGTTGAATAGCTTTGGAAAGACATAGTTTTAAAATGCATGATTTCTACCCTTTTAAAGCAGAATACCCTGAAATCAATTCATCCTTAAAAGACTCTTTTGGCTGTATTGAGAGAAATCCCAAGTGTAAATGAAAGGCAGAACATCTTACAATAAACCCCATGAACTAACAAGCAGCTACCACAGTCCACAGCTAACCTGGTTCCTCTACACCCCATTTCCTTCCATTCTAGGTTATGAAAATCTATCTCTGTTTTGTGGACCCAAGGTCACCGCTGTGACTATCCTTACGCACACATGTAGTGCCTGGTGCTTTTTGGTGTTTTCCTACAGCTGCTTCCTTACCTTCACCAGGACTTTCCCTAGTCTCATTCCTGTAATCTAGTCTAGAAAAGTATACAACTAAAGTAGTTGTGAGACTGTGGTAAATAAGAGCACATGGAGCTGCAGACTTTCTGTGATGGTTAATCATAAATGCCAACTTTAGAGTCACCTAGTTGAGTGTGTTGGTGAGGGCTTTTTCAGAGGTTTACCTGAGGTGGGGAGAGCCACTCTGAATGTGAGTGGGCTGGAGTCCTGGACTGAATAGGAGCCAGACAGAGCAGGGTGCATCTGCAACTCCAGCCCCGGTGGAGGGAGACACACAGATCCCACAGGCTTGCTGGGCACTTATAAGCCCACAGGCACTTATGCAGACATGGCAAGCCACAGGGTTAGTGAGTGACCCTAACTCAAAGAATAAGGAAGAGCGTAATGAAGGACACTCCTGACACCAACCTCTGGCCACCACATCTGCATAGAGAGTGAATGTACACCCCCACCACATGCGCATACAAGGGTGAGTGTACCCCCACCCCACCCACATGCTTAAAGATAAAGAAAAGTCAGCTGAGAGCCAGCATTCCTCCTCCTTCCTGGTTGTGGGTACCATGTGACCAGCTGCCATTGCTATCATGTTTTCCTCCCTGAAGGACTGGATGCTCAAACTGTGAGACCAGATAGATCTTCCCTTCCTTAAGGAAGGAACTGTTAGGAATTTTATTGTCACAGCAGTGGGAAAAGAAACGAATATACTTTCCTACCTTGATTTTAATTCTGGGTTTGTATGGGCCATTCATAAGCTGTTTCTGGAGGACTATAATTTAGGATTTTTTTAAATCTCTCAAAGTGGGGGGTATTTTATTGTATGGTCCTGTAGTAGTATTCTATTTTCTTTTTAAAAATAAAGCCATCATTCACAAATGCAAATAAATGGAAAATACTTTTTTTTTTTTGGATGATTTTGAGACATAAATGAGAGATTCTAAGTATATGGAATGTAACATTTATTGGATGATGAGGTCCGGTTTGTTTGAAGCTTCAGCACCATCTCTGTGCTTTCACTCAAGGGTGGTTCTGAGAAATTATATTCAGCTTTAGACAAAATGGCTTTAGACAGTTTCTGCATTTACAACACACAAAGGAGAACTGTAGGCTGCCAGATCAACCAGATAACCTGCCTGATACTGTGACCAGCCAGTGTATGTGACATTGTGTCTGTAAGCCACATTTTTGAAGGAAGTGAGTAGCTTCCTGTGCTGGTGGTTTCCTGAGTCTTCAATGTCAAGCTCTGAGGATGAAGATGTGGGTAAGGTGTATAGAGCTCGGGGCACAGTGGCAGGTCAGTGAGTGAGGCCATAAAGACCAGGAAAAGAATTTCATGGTCCTTTAAAAACAGAGTTTTAGAGTCAAGAGGGCTACCCCTACCTTCTGAAATCTTCTAGAACTTACCAGTACTCTCTGGAAACACGTAAAGAGTGGGCACGGAGAACAAACATTCTATGGACATTTTAACTATCTAAAGTTAAATGCTAATGACTAGGCTCACCTCCTCTCCTTTCTGACAATTTGGAATCTGCCTTCAGCATTTTTTTTTTTTTTTTTTTTTTTTTTTTGCACAAACCTTTGATGACAAAGGGATTTGATGATTTTATCTTTCGGGATAAAATCAAAGGCGCACCATCAATCCTAACTCTGAGGTACTCGAAACTCACTTGGGGGAATAGAGCCACATTCAGAACTAGGTGTGTGGCCACTGTAGCTGTAATCTCAGCACTGTGTGTGTGAGGAGGGGACTTAGGAGGTGGTGACTGAGTCAGGAGAATTTCAAGTTCCAAGATAGCCATGGCTACATAGTGAGACTATATCTAATAAAGCCAAATTGTCAATGGTGGGAGCTTCTGGTTCCATGTTGTGGAATGTAGGCAGGGCTAGTATAGTGTATGTGTAAGTGTGTGCACACAACATCCTTGTTTAAGAGGAATTGACTACACTCAATTGCCTTTGGTACCCATGGACTTTGGTGCTCTGGGCTGTCTGAGGACAGTACACAGTAGAGATGGTTTTTA
The DNA here is from genome assembly GCA_019843965.1 of Rhynchomys soricoides. Classification (NCBI taxonomy): domain Eukaryota; kingdom Metazoa; phylum Chordata; class Mammalia; order Rodentia; family Muridae; genus Rhynchomys; species Rhynchomys soricoides. The sequence continues at coordinate 5,857,969 of JADRCH010000034.1, forward strand.
AAACATAGGCAGCTGCTCAAGGCCAAGTTTCTGGAGTGGTTTAATCCATTGCAGCATCATATTTTACAGATTTGGAAGAATATCATCAGCTGAAGTCCAGCCTGTTTTATCTCAAAAATCACAGATTTAGAATATAGAGAGACAGAAATGACACATCTTACTTGGCTGTTATCTTAAAAATGATCAATGCCTATGTAGCTTTTCCCACATGTAACTAGTACATTTCTCACCTATATTCTTGCTCCTTTGCAGATCTTTACTTCAACTCAACCCCAAAAGGTTAAAATAACCTTCTTTTCAGCAAGGTGACACAGTTTGCTGTTCTCAGTCCCACCTGCCCTTGTCTGAGGACCTTCTCTTTCAAGGAACTGGAGATATGTTTTCATACTTAAGCTGTTTTTTTCTTAAAAAAAAAAAAAGCTTTTTCTTCCCATCCCATCCATACATTGTTAAAAGGATAAAGATGAAAATCTGATAAAACAGACATAAAAAATAGACATGTTATCTGTCTAAATGAGAGACTCCCAGTTAGAGACCCAAGGATGTAATTGATTCTCAATAATGGTCTGCTGTGATGTTTTGAATGAGAATGACCTCTATTGGCTTCTATATTTGGATACATTGGTCCCCTATTGGTGGAACTGTTTGGGAAGGATTAGGAGGTGTGGCCTTGTTGAAGTGTGTCTCGGTGGGCAGGCTTTGAGGTTTCAAAAGACTTGTGTTTTTCCCAGTATGTTCTTTGCCTCCTGCTTGTGGATCAAGATGTGAACTCTCTGCTGTTCCCGCCTCCATGTCTGCTGTCATGGACTCTAAGTTTCTGAAACCATAAGCCCAAGTAAATGCTTTCTTCTATAAGTTTCCTTGGTAGTTGTGTTTTGTCACAGCAACAGAACAGTAACTAATGCAAATACAAGTTTGTCTCCCATCTTCTTAGTTAACTTGATGGTATACCTATCCTCCATTAAATCTTGATCTTAGCCTTAGTTAGGGGCATGGCTCAGCAATGTAGCACTTGCCTAGTGTCTGTGAGATCCTGAGTTCAATCCCCAGCAACCCCCAACTTCCATTGATCTAAACAATTGAGCACCAGTCACAATTGTCAAGACACCTAATGCAAGTTGCTTTGGTCTTAAGCTTGACTTATTCAAGGTTTGCTTTCCTTCATTAAAGTTGTTAAGCCTGGTTTCCTAGTACCTCAGATAATGGCAAACTGTATGAGCCTACATTATGGTTTTATTTCCTTGTGAATACGCAACTTCAGTCTTTTATCGGGTCTCACACTGCTCATCTCCCCACTGTGTGCTATTGGCATCTGGAGGACCAGGTGAGTTTGAATGGGTACAGATTCAGCTCAGCTTCTGTGAGAGCAATTCAGCTTTGTAGGTCAGTATCTGAAAGTCGAAGTGTCAGCATGATGCCAACACCATCCATCCATCATGCATCATCCATCCACCCATAATCCATCCATCCTTCATCCACCCATCCATCAATCTATCTATCCATCTTCCTTCATCAATTCATCCTTATGTATCCATCTATCCATCCTTCATCCATCCATCCTCATCTATACACCCATCTATTCAGGAGTCCAAGTGTAACTTTAATTTTTTCACAACCTGTTTTTAATGATGGTTCTTAAAGGCTTTAAGCCCACCACCCACCAAAGGTAGAGAGAAAGAGAGGATACAGGGGTGGGGTTAGGGGAGGGAGAAGTGGACCTGTTTAGAAAAGTTCTTTGGGGCAATTCCCAGTCTGTGTTGTCTGGAATTGGCAGTTCAGTTTACAGGTCAGCAGCGGCAGCTTGATCCACTCACAAACACTTCATGGATAGACCAGTAGTCCAGTTTGGTAGAATCTGCATAGCAAACAGGAATCAGTAGTGACACTACCTAGCAGAGACATCCAGGCCTCTGCCTTGGCAGTAGTCAACAGGAGGAACCAGGAAGAACACCAAGAGAAGTTCTCGGCTGTGCCTCTCTCAGGGAATTGAAGATCAATGAAGACTCAAGACCCACAAATGGGTCTTGCACAGCTAGCTCTATAATCAAGTCTTGCTCAGCCCCCATAACTGTCTGAAGAGTCCCTTTTATACACTCCAAACATCATGTGTCCTCCACGTGTTTTGCTTCAGCTGACATCACTTGGCCAATCAGCCCGAGTGTGAGGAAGCAGCAAGAAACTGCAGCACACCACCAGAAGTTTTTTGGCATGTTTCTCTCAAGTGTTCCCTCATGAGTCTGCCTGAGCCTTTCACCTGTGTCCACTTCACCTAAATGTTCCTTCACATGTTTGTCCCAGCAAAACACCGTCCAACACAACTGACTTTCCAGAGAACCTTTAAGTTTCCACTTTACCAAAGAATATTGAACAAGACCTATTTTAAGCAGATTGCTGGAGGCTTGGACAGTCTGATGGCTTGGAAAGGCAGATCCCACTTAAGTCACAAGACACAGTGAGTAAATTTTAGAGTCCTTGTAGAGGTTTCATCTATGTACAGTCAAAGGAATGCATCTGAAGTGTATATCTTGATGACTCTTTACAAGTGTGTACAACTCTGTGACTACCAGGATGATAAGGTATCAGCTGAGAAAATGTTCTAGCCTACCTACATCCTGTTCCCTTTACCCTGCCTAGAGATAACTACCATTCTGACTTGTCTACATAAATCAGTGTACTTCAGAGTGTACTGGTCTCTTTTTACTCAAACTCTTGACTGTAAGAGTCATTTTTATGTTGCCATGTCACTGGCTTGTCCCATCTCATTGGCCTGATTTATTGAGGAACATTATTTTGCTATGTGGACTCAGTTTTTAGTTTTTATCTCTTTTCTGTTAGTGGAGATTCCATTTGTTTCTAGCCTTGGACTATTTTTCATAAAGCTGCCAGAACATTCGTGTCCAAGTCTTTTTATGTATACTCTTTTGTGGTTGTTTTCTTGAGACTTAATCTTGCTATCATAGTCATGGGTAGCCTGGAACTCACTATTTAGCTTAGGCTAGCCTTGAGCTCTCTCACCAATCCTCCTGCCTCAGCTTCCCATGGGCTGGCATTATAGGGGTGTGCCAGCACGCCTATCTCTAGTGTGAATTAAATTTAGGACAATAGAGTCAACACATTCTTAGTTGTTCAGTGTGAAGAAAAATGAAGAGTGGTCAGAGGCTGATAGGATTTTGAGATTGACTAAATGTGGACCTTCTGAGCTGCTGTACCTTATTTGGATGGTCACATTCTCTGAGGCCCAGTGGAGGAATGGGTTAACTCTACCAGGTGCTAGATGCTGTCTCTAGCTTGTTTATAGATAGGTTTCTTCCAGGAGGGGAAGCTCCTGCTGGCATATGCTGGTTAGTTTTTGTCAACTTGACACAAATTGGAGTCACCTGAAGAAGAGGGAACCTCAGCAGAGGAACTGCCTCCATCAGATTGGCCTGTGGGTATGTCTGTGAGGCATTTTCTTGATTAAAGATTGATGTGGGAGGGTCCAGCCACTGTGGGTAGGGTCATCCCTGGGCAGGTGGACCTAGGTTCTATAAGAAAGCAGGCTGAGCAAGCCATGAGGAGCAAGCAAGCAAGCAAGCAAGCAAGCAGTGTTCCTCCATGACTTCTGCTTCTCTTCCTTCCTTCAGCTTCCTGCCTTGAGTTTCTGCCCTCACTTCCCTCAACGAAGGACTAGGACATATAAATCAAATCTTTCCTCTCAAAGTTGCTTTGGGTCAATGCTTTTTCACAGCTATACAGAAAGCTAAGGAGGACGAAGACCTGGCTGCCCCTGGGGAACCAGAGACCCATGTGAGATCCTCATCTATGGAGAAAATAGGACAGCTTGCCCGGATGTAGGGGATTCCACATCTTTTCCGTTGAACTGACTCAGGAGTCTGAGTGATAGAAAAGACAAAGGAACCATCGCTGCCCCATGTCCAGTTGCCAGAGTTTCCAGTCAGCAGTTCTCTGTTACCCAGAACTCTCTCTTGTTGCTTCAGTGTGTGGAGCAACATGCACGGCCAGTGTCTTGTGACAGGCAGTTTAATTTTACCTGCCTGCTGTGAGCTACACTCACCATCCTGGAGAATTGCAAAGTGGAAATTGTCTCTTAACACTGATAAACAGTAAGGAGGAGGGAAAAGCCCTGACAAAATATTACAACTTAATTGTACTTCTCAGCTGGGCTCAGGAAACCTGCTTCCTCCTTAGGCGAGGGCTGTTTACCAACTCTCTCAGCCCCAAAATAATTATTTCTTTAAACCATGGTGAGCTAGCACCTTCACCGGGGATGGGCTATACTACCAGGGAAGCTGAGCAAGGCCTTTTCAGGTGCTCAGGTGAGGAACCTTGCCTTCTGGCTTCTGGCTGTGGGGGTGGCAGGAGGATGAGCTTCCCTCTGGAACGGGGTGGGGGAGGGGATGAGACAAGCCTTTCTGCTGGCCTGGTTTTTTCTGGTCACAGGTGTTTGCTACTCTAAATAAATGTGCAGTGTCAGGACTTAGCAGCCCATCAGCTGAGACTTATAATGAGGGCTGAGCAGGGAAATCAGATCGGTCCTCTCTGGGCACTTGCCATTATGTCGGATGGACCCAAATTCAGACCTAATTACGAAGCAGGGAGAACTTGAGTTTGAAATTGGGAGAGACAGGGAGACTGTCTGTCACGGGGACCCGGGAGTGTGGCTGCGTTTTTGGTTGGAGAGATGTCTCTATGCATCCCGAATGGATTTTAAGAACAATGCATCTTGAGTGTCCCTTCAGAACGAGCATTCAGAGGTAGGACAGAGTCCAACAGTGAGCTCCCAAAGGCTCATCTTGCATTGTTTCACTGGGTGTCATGCAGCCTAGCCTTTGTCTGCTCACTCATTTGCTCTCACACAAGTGAAGTAGAGCCCCAGTCCTCACTGCAGTGTGTTGAATAGCAGTCTCCAAAACTGTCCTTCCCTGAGCCTCAGAATGTACTCTGTGGGATGCATGTGTGGTCATATCGGGCCAAGGTGGGCTCTCCATCTAGTGCAACTAGTGTCCTTTGAAAGAGAGGAGAAGGTGGGCACAGTGATGCGTGCCTATAACCCTGGTATTTGTGAAGATGGTGCAGAGAAGCTCAAGCCCAAGGCCAGGCTGGGCTGCATACACATCAAGACAACATCTCACAGCAAAACAAAGAGGAGACACAGACGGAAATGTAACCACGTGGAAGCAGGGACAGAGACTGGGGCTGGGTATCTACATGCCAAGGAGCGTGGAGGGTGGTGGTCACGAAGAGAGGAGCCTGAGGTAGATCCTTCAGAGGGAAGCTACTAAGCCAACCCTTTGGATGTGTACTATGAGAGAGAGAGAGAATGCATGTCTGTTGTTTACGTTATACAGTTTGTGGCTTTGTGACAGCATCCCTACAGAACACATGCACTCAGCCTGGCTTCCAGTTTCAGGCCCTTCTCAGCCCATCCTCTTGAGGGCTAGCCATGCATGTGGAGCATGCTTGGTCCTCAGGCATCTTGCCCTTGCTGTCTTCTCACTTAGATTATTCTTCCTCAGGGGGTCCCAAGATTTGTCCCTGTATTTTACTTAGGTCTCTGATCAAATGTCACCCCTTCAGAGAGGCCTGCTGTAGATGTCTTATCAGAAATAATATCTCCACAAGAGGGTGAATATAATCAGCTTATTATGTGTGTGTATAAAAACGTCACAACGAAAACCAATCTCTTGAAATTATTATATGCTAAGGAAACGGAGAAAAAGAAAAACAGTATCTTCTTTGTCACTCCCCGTCCCTTCAGTATGCTTCAATGAGTTGGGACTTACCATCTGATGATAAATTCATAAATGCAAATTTTTTCTAGCTTCTCCAATCAGCCTGGAAGCTTCAGGCAGGTAGGGTCTTGCTACTGCAGTAGCTACAACATGAACTCATAGTGAATGTTCAGTAAGTGTTTATTGTCAATGGTACCAGGCTAGCCACCCTCACAGTGCATGCTGTGAGATGCTATAAAGAGCTCCGAGGGAGGGGAAGCTGAAAAGACACTCAGTTTGAGGGACCAATATGACTTTCTTGGACAAGTGGTGCTTGAGATTTGATTGTGAACTGGACTTGACCAGGTAGAAGGCAGGGTAGGATGTTTGAGGAAGTGGAGAAGGTGGGTGTGGCTGGGAGTCTGGAAGCCAGGCTGGGATGACTGAAGTGTAGTTTGCCTTGTTGGCCAGGCTGAGATCTGGGTGAGTCAGAATAAACCCTTATCCCCCTGCCTCGCTTCTTGTCATGCCATAGAAGTGAGAAAAGCAAAATTACGATAGGCTACCATGAATCTCCAGCTCCAGACTCCCAAATTCTTACTACATAAGTAATCACAACTACACCACATGGAGCACCACATGCAGAATTAGGTGGTGGAGTTGCATTCCTGGTGGGCCCATTGTGGGAGTGTCTCCCCAGTAGACACCACCTAGAGATTCTTATTCCTAGAAGTATTTCCTCTCCTTTACTCTGCCTTCTGTGATGGCCTTGTGGAGGACAGTCTGTCTCAGGTGTTCAGGTGGCATCAGAGAACAGTTACTTGTGACCCTTCCCTTCCTGAGGTCCCTCTCTGATTTTCCCTTCCTACTCTTCCATGCCTATATCTGAGCCTGCATTTCCCCTCTACCTGTTTTCCCCTCTTCCATAGCCCAAGAAGCCCTCAAGGCTACAGAGGCTTCTGGAACCTGGTTCAGGATTTGCATTAGAGATGATTTCCACCATTCCCTTTGTCCCCTGTCCTAGCCCTGGAGCAAACTAACATGTTTGGCCATTGTTATCTGGCTATATTATATAATAGACTAAAAATGCTATTTGTGGGCCTTTGCCAGCCAAGACAGGGGACCAACATGGAAGCCTTCTTAATTATGCGCCATTAATGATGTACTAACTGCAGTTGGGGACACTGCCATTTTAGTCCCTGTTTTAATTCTATGCCCCGTTGTTAGAAAACGCTAATGAAGCCCAGAAATTCTCAAAGGTCATAATCTGAATACATTTCCTTTTCTTTTTAGGGCAGTGGGAATAGGATTTAAAACAATGAAATGAAATTTACTTCATCATTTGGCTAAGCACATCCTCACTAATGATAGGCATGTATTCATTCATTGGTCATTTGGACAGATCTGAGCACCCCGGATTTCTTGCCCTATTTCTGAATTGTACACTGTGTGTGTGTGTGTGTGTGTGTGTGTATGTGACTGGGAAAAAAGTCCACCCAAATCCTTATGATATAAAAAGTGCAAATTTAGCAGGAGCAGCATTGAATTTTCCAGGGAGTCATTTATCATCCTTAGAAAGTTTTGGTTCTTTGCAAATAAAAGAGAGAAAGGAGTGGTAATTGTCCTCCTCAGCTAATTGACAGAACTGTGTCAGGAAACGGAGGCATTTCAGTGCTGCCTCCGATGATGACATTTGAAGGTTGTTCCACTTCTCTCTGCTCTGCTAAATTAGGCAATCATTATTTCCCCGTGAATCTTTTTAATCTAATGGTTGCTTCTCACCACAAGCCCCTCCATTAGTTTCAAGATCCAGGTGGAAACGTGGAAACAAAATGGGGAAGGCTGGAAAATAGTTTGGTCGGTGGTGTGGAACGCCTGAGATTTACAGTTCTGTCCATCAGTTGGATGGAAAGGGGGCGTCTGTTTAAATTGCAGTCAGGGGAATTCGAGTTATCTGTTAAGAAGGTCCTTTTAGTTAATTTAAAGGAGCCCAGAAGGTTTGAAATGCCTCTGGACTCAGAGGATAGAAGAGTCCACATTGAGTTGGGAAAGCAGAAGGCTAGACGTTAGTGGTGGCAGACAGTAGTGTCTAAGCCATTCCATGGGGACAGGAGGCTCCATTGACTTTCAGGGTTAATGACAAGCCCCCCAAAAGCGTGTTTTTCAGATGGAGGTCTTACCCTGTGCCTTCTGATGAGATGCTAATGAGGCAAGGGCTAGATTAAGAAATTTGATGCTCAGTTGTCACCAGACATCATAATCCAAATGCCAATTTGCAATGGAGGCAGTGCAGACTGGCTGTTCATAAAATGGTAATTCCTCAGCAGGACAGACTAACAGCCACCCTTGGTGGCACTTGAAAAACAGCTGACTTCCCTGTGATAATGACCATGTAATTCCAAGGCTATTTGATATTCCGGGGACATGGCAGCCGCCATGATTGTGTCTGCCTCTCTGATGTAATACCTCAGACTCAGCAAGGGCTGATGGGCAGAAATGTGCTGTTGTTGTAGTCCTGGAGGCTTTGAGGCCCAAGCATGAGTGCTTGCTGTGGCCAAGAGGAGGATAGATGAAGTGGGGGAGGGACATGAAGTAGAAACTCAAGGGTTCTTTGGAAAGTCAGTTGTGTTGGATGATGTTTTGCTGGGGCAAACGTGACGGATTCTTCACTAAAGGCACGTGTAATTGATCAGCATTGGTCAGGATTCCCTAGAGAGAAAAACACCAAAAAGCTTCTTGTGGTGTGCTGCGGATTCTTGATACTTCCGCAGACTCAGGCTGATTGGCAGAGTGATGTCAGCTGAGACAGATTCATGTGCTGAGGCAAGACCCGTGAAAGACACATGATGTTTGGAAGGTATAAAAAGGACCCCACTGCCAGTGACAAGGCTGGGCTAGGCTTGCTTTTAGAGCTAGATGTGCAATGCTTGTCGGTATCACATCTGCTGATCTTCACTTCCCTGAGAAACACAGCCGAGAACTTCTCCTGGCATCCCTCCTGGTCCCTCCTGTTGACTAGTGCCAAGGCTGAACCCTGGGTGTCTCTGCTAGGTAGTGCCACTGCTGCTGGTTTGTGTGTGCTATCTGGACTCTACCGAACTGGACTGCTGGTATATCCATGAAGTGTTTGAGTGTGGGTTGATCTGCCACTGATGACCTGTGAACTGAATTTCTAATTTCCTGACAATGCAGATGAGATTTGCTCCAAAGAATTCATTTCTAAACAGGTTCACTTCCCCCATATCCTTTCTTTCCCACTACCTCTGGTGGGTGGTGGGCTAGAAGGGAGGTTAAAGTGTTTAAGAACCATCATAAAAAGTGGACTTTGAGGGCTGGTGAGATGGCTCAGTGGTTAAGAGCACTGACTGTTCTTCCAGAGTCCCTGAGTTCAAATCCCAGCAACCACATGGTGGCTTACAACCATCTGTAATGAGATCTGATGCCCTCTTCTGGTGTGTCTGAAGACAGCTACAGTGTACTTACATATAATAAATAAATAAATAAATAAATAAATTTTGGGGCCAGAGGGAGCGGGGCTGGAGTGAGAAGGGGGAAACAGAAAGTAGACTTTGAAAATATAAACATTACACTAGCAACTATTAACTGTGAATAAATCTGGGAAGAGTAAGGCCCTGGAAGGTCATGCATCTTGCTCTCACAGGTAATGATAGCTCTGTTCAGTTTAGGAGTGCAATGGCCAATGGTCACTTCACGGCCAGAACCCATGTTTCACACCATGAATTTATTCTTTATGCTCATATGATAATGGCATTGGCCAATTCATAAGGCAGAAAGCCTTCATGGGCAAGTTGCTTCTTCAAGGTCCCACTTCTTTATTGTGTTACATGGGTGATTAAATGTCAACTTGAATTTGGGAACAGACAAGATTCAAACCATGGCCATGACATTGGCTGTCTATGCTCAAGCAAGACCTTGAAGCTTCTTTCTGCCCTGGAATGTCTTTCTACTGCATCCTCTCTCCTGTTGGTGTTCCACAAAGGAGCTGTCAGCAAGAGCAGGTAACAACCATGATTGAGAAGAGGAAGCCAAACACACCTGACAAAGTGCATTCTGGGATACTCCCTGCTTCCTGTTCCTTCTATCTTCTTGAATTCCATATAACAGGCAGGGATTGAGAGCGGATCTCTGTGGAGTTTTTTAAAAAAGGAAAATGTTACTTAAAAGTAAGTGACTGGGGCTGGCAAGATATCTCAGTGAGTAGGAGTGCTTGCTGTGTGAGCGAGCATGAGGAGCCAGGGACAAAATCCTTGCCTATGATTTCAGTGCTGGGGGCAGGGGTAGGGTGGCAGCAAGATTGCTGGAGCCTGCTTGTTTCCAGTGTACTCCAGGTTCAGCCTGGGAGGCCCTTCCTCAAGGGAATAAGGTGGAGAGTGACTGAGCAGGACACCTGCTGTCCCCCGTTGGCCTCTGCACATGTGTGCACATCATACACGCATGTATACACACCCACACCACACACACTCACATGCACATGTGCACCCTTAAATTATTCAAGCTGGGCATGGTGGCATATGCTTGTAATCTCAGCACCTGGAAGACTGAGACAGGAAAATCATGAGCTAGCCTGGGCATACGCTGTCTAAAAATAAGTATAAACATTTAAAAATAAAATACATTTAAAAAGCCATTTGGGAAAAAAAAAGCTGAGTGTAGTGGCTTACACCATTAATTCCAGCATTCTAGAGGCAGGGGTGGGCAGTCCTCTGTGATTTTGAGGCCAGCCTGGTCTATGTAGCTAGTTCCAGGGATACATAGTCAGGCACTGTCTCAAAAGTTTTTTTCAATAGTTTTTTGTTCTACAGAGTCAGATTTAGCTTTGTGTCTTCTCCCCCCCTTTTTTCTCCTTCAAATTGCCTTTGTGTCCCCTGGGGTAGGTTCCATGTTTGGTGATAACACGTTGCCCTTTAAAGTTATCATAAAAGAGGGTCAGAAGGCTTAACAGTCAGGCGAGACGGCACCCACTGCACGGCCCTTGGTTGGGCTTTTTGTTCTTGTTCGTCCTCTGCATGGGAACCGCCCCGAGGTTCTCGGTGCCGGAGCGCAGCGGGGAAGATGGAGGAGTCCTTCCTTTCTGTTATCCACGCCCACCTCGTTTCCCTTTTCATACAGCTTTGGCATTTAGGGGCCATGCCCACCAGGAACTGAGGGCACACTAATTGCAGGCGAGTCTCCCGTGGGCACGTCGGCGTGTGCGGTTGCCAACAGAAGAGCGAATCAGATTTCATTTCTGTGTCTGGCTCTGGTAGCGTGACTCATCGTTCTAGCCTACAACTAAAGCGTGGTTGTTGAAACAGTAACGTGATATTTAGAGGGTAATTTTGATCAAGGCTGTCATAATTTTCTTTCCTGAGTATGTTCTTTGTTATATCTCTAAATATCCTGCCAGTTATTGGGGGGGAGGGGGAGGGGAAAGGGAGGTGGGCTAGAGGTTATTTTAATAGGAACCGAAGGGTTGACATCATCAGGAAGGGAGTGACTTTGATTCCTTAACATGTATTTTAATGTCATATGAGCTTATGGCTTATTTCCTTCCCTGAAGACTCTCACGATAGCTACTCTGCCTCACCTTTTATATTTGTCGTTGGGGAAGAAAGTCCAGCTCATACCCCTTCGTCCCTATTTAGGCTCCGAGAAACCTAACATGGGATGCCTCAGTTCTGATGCTAAGCGATGGGGCTAGGGGTGTACAGCGGTGACCACTCCCTGATGTTTCAGACTGGTGCCTCAAAGCATCCCAGACCATGGCTGTCTCTATCAGAGCAGCTGAACTCCCTGCAAGTAACCCTCAAGATTGGGTCTGCTTATGGTCCCTCATAGCGGGAGGGGCTGGAGAGGATCATTACTGCCTACCTGACACTCAGTCACTTGGTCCTGAATCCCCTCCCCCCCACACCCCTGTCTCAGCTACATGGTCTTCTGGTAGGTGCTGGAGTGTATACAGGGTGGGACCTTAGCAGAAGGGGACTCTATCTGGGCAGTTATGAGGATGGCATCATCCACTGGTGGGGTAGAACACGCAGTGATACGGTTGTTTTGGGATCACCCACGAATTTTTTGTCCCCCCCCAAACAGGGTTTCTCTGTGTAACCCTGGAACTCACTCTGTAGACCAGGTTGGCCTCACAGAGATTCTCCCACCTCCAAGTCCTGGAATTAAAGGTGTGCGCCACCACGCCTGATTTACCTGTGAGTCTTATAAGCAAACTCAATAAATTTCTTAGTTCACCAGTCTTGTGTGGAACCGGTCAGTCGTTGGTGTTTTATCTGGGGGGAACAGGCTTTTAGCCATGTCTCCCTAGGAAAAGTTGAGACAACACTTGCCTGTCATATGCAAGGCCCTTAGTTCTGTTACACACACACACACACACACACACACACACACACACACACACACCTGAGCACACACACCTCCACTATCACCAGTGGCAGTAGCAATGACTCTACTTATCTAACCCTGGCTGGGCTCCCTGCAGCTGCAGCTGCAGCCTGCCCCAGGTTAGGAAGTCAGCAGGGAGCCTCCAGTGACTTGGCTTTTTCCACACCACTTCCGGGATCTCTATTGACTCAACTCACTAAAAATAACCCCTTAGAACTGCTGAGCAGGCCAGAGAATCCGCAGGCCTGGGGAAGGCTAGCTATTGCTCACATTGATCTGAACTGTGGACCCCTTCTTGGGGCTGCCTGCTGTTTGACCATGAAGCTCATTAGCAATGTTTGTGCATCTGTGGGGCTGAGAGACAGGCAGGCACAGGAGGCCTGGTTTAGAGAAGGCAGGAGGAGATTGCTCTAGTTGCAGAGTCCTGTCTACCAACCCAGAGTTCTCTTTTCTTCAGAATTAATGCAGCTTTTGCATGAGTCTGGGTTGGACCTGTCTCTCCCTGCAAGGAACATTCTTTGCTGAGAACAGAGCCAACTCGTACCTTGACTCCACCCCCCAGCTGCCATTATACAAGATTGTTCTTGACAGAATATCATATCATGGTGGCCTTAAATTGAGCCCTGATTTGACCCATGTTATTGAGCCATCTCCTACTTCATTTTAGACTAATTCATTTAGTGGACACAAGATCTCATGTAACCCAGGTTGACCTTGAAGTCACTACTGTAGCAGAGGATGGCCTTGGACTTCTGGTCTTCCCGACTCCACTTTCCTGAGTGCTAGGATTGCAGGCATGCACCACTATACCTGATTTATGTGGCACTGGGGATTGACCCCACAGCTTCATGCATGTTAGGCAAGTGCTAGCTACCAACTGAGCTACGTGCAGCCTCAGCCCCACATTCTTCATTTGTGAAATAGGAATGGCCACTGAATTTACTATCTCTCTACAGGGAGGTTGTAAACTCAGGTGGGACAGAACTAGAAGCAGTTAGGGGATTTGGAAATAGCTCTAGTTAGCATTCTCCCTGCATACGCAGTTGTGTGTTAGCTGAGTTTAAACAACACTTGACCAACTGTGTGCTCTGAAATGGAAATTTCATATATGCTAGTATATTAGCATGAGGTCTTGGGAGTCTTCTCATCTCCCTTAAATATCCATGAGAGAAAGAAAGATCATAAACATTCTTTTTTTTTTTTTTTTTTTGGTTTTTCGAGACAGGGTTTCTCTGTGTAGCCCTGGCTGTCCTGGAACTCACTCTGTAGACCAGGCTGGCCTCAAACTCAGAAATCCACCTGCCTCTGCTTCCCAAGTGCTGGGATTAAAGTTGTGTGCCACCACTGCCCGGCGATCATAAACATTCTTATTTTTGCATTTGGGGGAATCTAGGTTCAAAGGTCACTCACACCAATTTGTATGGACCCCAAACAGGGAAGCTATCCTCCCTTGCTTCCCTGTCCTAGCCATTGGCCCGGAGGGCCTCAGCTGCGATGACAAACTGAAGAAAGATCATAGCTACAAAATACTTTATTCAGTAGCTGAGCCAAGTGCAACACTGGGCATCTCAGACTCTGCCATAAAGACCTTCACCAGGAGCACTTAGCCTGGCAGGTGAGCTTTCTTGAACAGGTGCTGCTCGATCTCCTAAAATGACTTAGTGGTGTTGACTTCATCAACTTCTGGTTGCTGAGGCTGTTTTGTGTGCTTTTTGGTTCACAGAATTCTTAGTGTGCAAAGCTTGGGACAACTGGGTATCTAGGGATCTGATGCCCTGGCAAGGACTCAATGCGTGCTGATGTTTCCACTTTGCACTTGGGCTTGGGCAACCTTCTCGACAATACCTTTTGCATTTCAAGCCAACATTTTTTCACTGCAGGCAGCTGTCCTGTGTATTACAAAATATTTAGCAGTGCCCCTGGTTTCTATGTAATAGATGCCAGTCACAAAAACCTCCAGTGGCAGACATGGTCAAATGGCTTGTCAGGAGGAATGAAAATCACCCCTGATTGAGAATAACTTGATCCAGGGTACCTCAGAGTATAGGCTGAGAGCTGGGGCTGGGCTGGACAGCTAGTGACATATTTTAGACTATACATGCTAGTGACATACTTTATACCTGCTAATGACATATTTTAGACTTTTTTGATGAGTTTGAACATACCTGAAGGAATTACTTTTCTCTTACCTGCTCATGACAATAAGATTATTAATGACAATTAATTAGATAACTGATAATAATTAATTAGATAATTAATGATAATTAGGTAAGAGATGAGGGTCACCTTTCCACCCTCAGGGTCTGGCTTTTAAGCTTACACTGGTGTTGAATTTGAGACCTTCCTGTCTCATCCTGCAGAATTCTAGGATTGTTGGAACAGGAGATCTTCCTGCTTCAGCCTCCTAAATGCTGGGGTTATAGGGTGTGCCACAGCACCATGGGCAGAGATGATCTCATTTGGGAGAATGCTGTTTGCTGAATCACCTAGGAGCACAGAGAGCCTCAGTCCTTAGGTGGGAGGAAGAGCCATCTCTCTCTGGAGGCCAGGTTCTTTCAGTTTCCTGGCAAAATGTCTGCTGCTTGTTTTCTAGTGAATTATGGGTTTTCATATGCACGCTAAGCTAATCAAATGTAATGAACCCAAATCACACTATTGTTTCTCGTCAAGGCCATGTTGGAAGGGAGCTGCAAGAAATGAAGGCAGCCTGGAGACTAGGGCAGTCACGCAAACCCAGAAAGCGGTGCTTTCACAAGTGGTGCTTTCACAACCTGTTTCCTTGGCGATTACATGATGAGCTATCAGCAGCAGAAAGGGGACACTTTCCCTAAAGAAGACTTTAGAACCTACAATAGTATTTTATGGGGAATTTCTGCCCCACTCTTTCCTGTTTAGCTTCCAAGTAAACAACACAGAGACATCAGAATTTATTAACAAGTGGCTGGCATTGTGCTGGGCAGGTTCTGAGCTATTCTAACCTACACCCTAACCACAGGACCCTGTTACTTGTAGTTTGAGTTTCACCCTCCCAGCTTGCTCCGGTTCATGTGTGTCCTCAGGGCGAGCTTCTCTTGGCCACATGCCCATGGTCCATCCTGCTAATGGGGACCTTCTTCTTCCCCTTTTTCGTTCTCTCTGGGGTCTCTACCTGAGACCCCCTACTCAATTGCAAGTCCCACCTTCTCTCTCTCTTCTGCCCAGTCACAGGCAGCCTTTTATCACTCAGTTAGAGGTTATTGGGGAGCCTTCTTTACAGCACATTGGTCAATACAATGCCTATGTCCATACTGCAACTCGATCTTGGGGAACAGAACTCAGCATCTGAATACACAGCACAGAAGACCAAGCCAACAAGAGGCTTTCCAACAAAGCAGGAGCTTCATTGCAGGGTAGGCAATGAGACAGGTGTCCGAATCTACTACTGATTCCAGTATACCTTTTGGCTTGGGGTGGGGTACAGGGAGGAAGAGCCACACGAGGCTGGCCACTGTTCCTATGTAACTGATGATGACTTGCCGCCAGGGTTTCCTGGTAGTGTGGCTGGGACTGGCCTTTGCTCTTAATGCTGTTTATGGCTATGTCCCTCTCCCCTCCTTTTCTAATCCTCGGTGATTCCTGGTAGGGACTGGATACAGCCGTTATAGACATATATACCTCAGATTAATAAAGATCATATACCTCAGATCAATAAAGATCATATACTTCAGATCAATAAAGATCATATACCTCAGATCAATAAAGATCATAATATGCTCATTCTTTGCCTTAGGACTTTATACTGCCTGGAGAAAAAAATTGTAACTTTTTTTTTCCAGTTAGCATTTAATTGTGTTTGAGTTACAAGCCAACTGGTGTTTCTTTGTTTTTCTTTAACTTACTATTATTTGCATGTATACAGAATATACATGTATAGATATACGTATGTGTATATGTGTGCAGAGGTCACAGGTCAATACTAAGCATTCTTCCTAGTCACTTTCTATATTTCCAATTTATTTGTTTGTTTGTTTGAGAAAAGGTCTAGAGCCCAGAAGTTTGGGCCAGCTGACTGGCACTGGACTCCAGACATCCTCTTGTCTCTGCTTCACCAGAGCTTGGACCGCAGATGGTGTACTGGTTAGTTTTATGTCAATTTGACACAAGTTAGAGTCCTTTGGGAAGAGGGAGCATCAACTGAGAAAATGCCTCCATCATTTTGGCCTGTGTGTATGTCTTTAAGGCATTTTCTTGATTGATGGATGTGGGAGGGTCCATCGCACTGGGGGCAGCACCATCCCCTAGGTCCTGGATGGTATAAGAAAGCAGGCTGAACAAGCCATAGTGAGCAAGCAAGAAAAGCATGGCCTCTGCTCCGAGCTGAATGAACACTCATGCTGTATATAAACCACCTCATGTCTAGTATTCAGTCACAATGACAGCAACAGATGAACACTCCCCAAACTGTTTTCTTTTTCAGGCTCTTGCACCTAAACAAAGGAATAAGAAATTACCCTTTTCTCTGTTAATAAGATTATTGAACTTGTACACTGACCATCTCATAGATTTTCATGAGATTGCTGAGCATCGTCACGCGACAATCAGGTATATGGGCACATGAGCAGCCTGTTGGCAGGGTCTAATCCTGAGCCTGTAACCTTCTAGCTCAGTGACCCAGGATGGATGACTTCACTAAGAAAGCTTCAATTTCCCTACTTGTAAAGTTGTCCTATAACTGCTGACTGGGTCATAATGGTTTGAAGGGCTAGAACGAGTCAGCTCATGTGAAACGCCATACAGGTAACCCTACAATGGTAAGTGCTCGTTGGATATCATGGTTAGAGACGATCAATTCCAAGCTGGGGTTAATGATATGTGGATCCTTATGTATTACTTTCTGGTTGCTGTGATAAAACACCTGTGACTAAGACAACTTGTAGAGAGGTTTACTTTGAGCTACAGTTCTGGGGGTGGTGATTAGAGCCTATGATGGTGGAACAGAGATGGCAGGTGGCAAGCAGACATGGTGGCTGGAGTAGCAGCCGTGAGCTCACATCTCTAACAGGAACCAGAGAGAACACAGTGGACATGCCACCAGTCTTGAACCCTCACAGTCCATCCACAGTGGCATGCTTCCTTCAGCAACACCTCGATTCCTCAAACACTCACCAATGGGGGACCAAGTATTCAAATGCCCGAGAGTTATAGGACACATCACTTTCAAACCGCTCTACTGTATGTGATGCTCACTTCACATGGTAGCTTAAGCTGCCCTAGTTGACTCCTCAGTCTAATTACTGTGTCTTCTCCCAATCTTAGTCCTCAGGCCCCCTGAATGTGTTTTAAGATATTTTACGACTAGGAGATTTTCCACAGTGACTCTGATGGTGTCTTCTAGGAAAATATAAGACATAAATAATATGCAACAAAGAAAGAAAAATTATGTGGCAGAAATGAGGGGTAAAGAAAACTGGTCCTGGGGAGAAGGCATCTAGATACTGGAAATGTAGGAATAAGCATAGAATCAGAGACCTTAAACAATTCCATGACGCAACCGTTGGCTCTATAGTAAATGTGCGTTTTTGGCTGTGATTTTTGAAGATTAATAAGCATCAGGAAGAAAGCCAACATTGGAGCTGGAAAGAGGGCTCTGCAGGTAAGAACACTTAACTACTGCTCTTGTAGAGGGCCTGGGTTCAGTTCCCAACACCCACATGGTGGCTCACAACTGTGACTCCAGTTCTAGGGGATCCAGCGTTCTCTTCTGACATTCATACAATGTTATTTGATCATATCCTTCCATCGCTTCCTCCGCCCAGCTCCTCCTAGTGCCCCACCCTACTTCCTCCCAACTTCATGTTTGACTTTGAATCAATACATGGTAACTATACATGCGGATGTGGTAGAGTGAGCTATTTTAACACGTGCATAGTGTGTAATGGTCGGATCAGGGTAACTGCCATGTCGGAAACATTCACAATCCTTGCTTCTAGCTATTTGGAAATAAGCATTGAATATTGTCTAGTATCATTTCCCTTCTGGGCTGTTGACTATTATTAGAAGCTACATCTCGTATGCCTGGACTTGTTAACCCTCCCCTCTGCAGCCCTGCCCCACCCTCAGACTTTCCAGCCTTTAGTAAGCTCTCTTCCACTCTCTCCTTCTCTGAAATCAGCTTTTAAAAGTTTCTATGTGGAAGTGAGGACACACTCTGAGTCTGTGTCTGACATTTCACTTGCTAGGAAGTGTTCGAGGCTTCTCCTGCTGCCACGGAGGAGTTCATTCCATTGCTTATGCATTGTGTGTATTCACCCATTCATATGTGGGCGGAGGCTTGGGCTGATCCCACGTCTTGGCTGTTGTGGACAGTGCTATAGTAAGTGTGGGTAAGACTACTGTCTCTACAGCACACTTTGCATGCAGACCCAGGGGTGGGATTCCTGGGTCATTTGTTTGTTCTAGTTCATTCTAAAGTATCTCCATTATATCTATCCTTATGTCTATCCCCCCCCGCCTCTCTCTGTGTGTATGTATGTGTATGCATCTGCGTACATGTGTGTATGACATGCATGTGGAGATCAGAGGATATCTTGGGGGAACTGGTTCTCTCTTTCCACCATGTGGGTCCTTGGGGTTCAGCACAGGTCACCAGTCTTGGCCTCCAGTGCCTTAACTGAGCCATCTTGTCTGTTCTAGTTTTAGTTTTTTTTCTTTTTCTTTTAGAATTTGTATTTGTAGGTTTGTGCAGATGCCCACAGAGGCCAGAAGAGGATGCCGGATCCCCTGGAGCAGGAGCTGTCTGTGGTTGTGAGCTGCCTGACATGGGTGCTGGGAACCAAACGTTTGCCCCCTGCAAAAGCAGTTCTGACAAGTCATCTCTCTAGCCCCCGGCTGCAGGTTTTTGAGGGCTACCCCATTCTGCTCTCCATGATATCTATTCTAATGTACATTCCCATCACTAGTGCCGGAGGTTTCCTGGTCCCTATATGTATGCTTATTATATTTGTTAGGTTTGGGGAGTGAGATGGTGTCCCGCGCTACCGTCTCGCCAGCAAGAACGACGCGGCACACATAGGATCCTTCTGCAGTAAAAGCTTTAATGCATCTTGAGAGGGAGAGCATAAGCATGCCACGAGTGGAGACCCCGAACAATAGAACACCCGTCCCTTATATAGGTCACAGCGCTTGCCTGGGACATGGAGCTTCCCCATTGGCTCCCGCACACCAGGCCAGATGCCGCCATGAGAGAGGCTGAGACTCTGAGGTGGAAAATTACCAGGTGCATGCGCACTAGGCTGTTTACAACTTGTCCTCGGCCGAATGTAGGCGCCATCTTGTAATGGCGGATGTGGGTGCTCAGGCGGCTCCCCACAAGATGGTACTACATTGTGGTCTTGATTTACATGTCGGTGACGACCAGTGACATTGGACACATTTTCGTATACATGTTAGTCATTCATACATATTCTTTTGATAAATGCCATTTTCATTCATGTAATTGGCTTATTTTGTCAACTTATTATTACTGTTTTGCTGTCAAGTTCCTCATGTTTTAGATATTAGTTCTTTGCCAATGACTGCAAATATCGCTTCCCATTCTGAAGTGCTGTGTCTAAGGCCTTGCACATAGAATATAGCTCACCATTGCACAGTTCTAAAGAGGTGATGTGCTGTTGGAATTTACAGGTGTGAGTGATGCGTTGGGAGTTCTGAGATCTTTCTAGAACCCACCTAGTATATCTGTTACCTCTCTAGTTATGGTGACATGAAACAGCTTCAGGGGGAGAGGCTTATTTCAGCTCAGTTTTAGGGTACAGCCGACAGGGTTGGGAAGGAGCGTGAGGGTTCTGGTCACACTGCGGCCACAGTCAGAAAACAAGAAAGGAGACGGGAGAGGGGCTGGGCTATAAAGCCTTACCCATCCCTGCTCAGGCTCTATTGAGGTTTTTCTCCCAAGCTTTCCCAACCTTCTAAGAACGTGACTCTAGCTGGGGACCAAGCGCTCAAACACATGAGCCTGTGGGGGACCTTTCCCATTCCACCCACACTGAGATGGAAAGTGGTACACATGATGCTCGAACTTCTGTCTGTCAAATTCTAAAGCCCATGAAAGCAGAGGCCAAGCAAGTTCCCGCATCTCCTTCCTTGGAGGAAAATCACTGAGAAGCAATACCTGAAAGAGAAGCATGGGGGCGCTAGAATGACCAGCCACCAAGCCTCGCCCTGCTTTTCCAAATGTGAAGATGAAAAAACAGCTTGAACGATTTATCAAAGGCTCTTTCTCCTAAGATCAGACAGAAGACCAAACAAACAAACAAACCAACCGGGATAATACAGGAAACAGCGACTGTCCTCAGAGTTCCTCCCATATGACAGAGATGAGGCTCCAAGTTTGTGAGCGGTTCCGGTTTCTTCTGGCTCTAGTTCCTTGACTTCTGAAGTCACACAGGATGCAGATAAGAAACAGAAAGACGAGCGGGAGGTGGCATTGAGCGGACACAGGGACAGTTTTGAAAACATGGGAAAGATACTGGAAACTGAAGACAAGTGTCTCTTGGAAGAGATTTTAATTTCCTTGTAAAATAAGGGAGAGAATATCAGGAGGAAAGAAATCTGAAATCATACGGAAGAGTATAGAAGCAAGAGCAATAACCAGTTCAGGTTTTGTAAACAAAGATTCATGCCAGAACACCCAGCAGCATCTCACTGATGAAACTATGAGATTAATATACGAAGGAAAACGGAATTTAATACATTTTTGGTAATACCCAAGGGGGAGAAGGTGCAGAAATCCAAGATTAACTGAATGTAACATTTTAGAAAAGCATCTGACATCTGGTTAGGCTGGGATTTCCTTCTTAAAAAGTTACTTTTTAGTTAAGCTTGAGTTCACTTGGATTTCTGTGAGCATGTGTGAAGGTGGGCATTCTGTTTTGGATAGACGACCAGGATCTGAACCCTACCAAAATAACTACCTCCAAATTCACCACTGCGCTAAGAAAGGACAGAGACTTTCACAAATTCAAAAGAAAATAATCTTTTGCTCTAATCCCAAATGGGTTATTTTGTGCCATTAGGAATTCTGAAGAAGATCCTGTGTGTGGTGTGCACATGTGTGTTTGAGTGTGTGTGAGTGGGCTCACCTGTGTGTACGCATGCCTGTGGATGCCAGAGGTCAGTGCCAGGTTCCTTCCTCACTGCCTTACTTAGTGTCTCTCACTGAATCTGGATTCCCTGGCATCTACCTGTCTCCACCTTCCCAGGGCTGGAATAACATATGCATGCTGTCATGCCAGCGTTTCCATGGGTGCCTGGGATTCAAATGCAAGTCCTTGTGCTTGTGCAGAGTACTTTACCCACAAAGCCATCTTCCTAGTGTTGATACCTGGGTCTTAAAACCTTTCTGGATTTATTTTATGTTTATGGGTGTTTTGTTGGCATGTATGTCTGTGCATCATGTATGTGCCTAGAGCCTTCAGAAAGATAGAAGGGTGCATCTGATACTGGGTACTGGAGTTACAGACAATTGTGAGCCTCTGTGTGGGTGCTGGGAATCAAATTGGAGTCTTCTAGAAGAGCAGCCAGGGATCTTAAACACTGACCCATCTTTGGACTTTAACATTATTCCTGTGACGATTTGATGATCATTTTGATGGCAGAACGCTCAAAGGTGCCGTGGGTCCACTAGGAAACCTACAGGAAGATGCTGGCAGAGACCTGGGACTTAGTGCCAGACTACAATGTTGAAGGCAAACAGTTACTGATTGTTTTCCAAAACAATTCTAAAAGAATTACTGTATTTTTATATGTAAATAGGAATGCCAGCATCCAATGAGTGGCCTGGGAAAGTGATTCTTCCTTGTTGCCAGGAGGCATGAAGGGGGCGGGGAGATGGCTCAGTGGGTGAGCATGAAGCCTATGTGGCCCATGCACCTGTAACTCCTGTCCTGCGGGGGTGGAGACATAAGGATCCAGTTCCAGTTTGACTGATAAACCATGTCTCAAGGTGGTAAGGCACAGTGTGGTAAGCAGGACACCTGGTCTCCTCTGGAATTTTCAAGTGTGCACATGGGTATATATACTCTCCCACATGTGTGCACCACACACATACACACATGCACACACACTTATTAGAGAGAGAGAGAGAGAGAGAGAGAGAGAGAGAGAGAGAGAGAGAGAACGGAGAAAGCGCACCGAGAAACGGTCTTTGGAACAAGCAATGATCTATGACAAGTATTCAGTGTGATTGGTTGTCACAGACTCTCAGGCAAGAGCTCAGTTTCAGGCACCTTCACTCTGGGTGCAGCAGCTCAAGGGGGGTCTGGTTCAGTTCTAAAGATAACACTTTATTTACACACACACAAACACACGCACATGCGCATGCATGTACACACGTGCACACACACACATGCACACATGTGTGTGTATGCCAGAAGACAATTTTTGGTGGTGGTCCTCAAGTATGTTCTATTTTTTGAGACAGTCTCTGAAGTGGAGACTCAAGGGTTCTTTGGAAAGTCAGTTGTGTTGGACGGTGTTTTGCTGGGGCACACATGTGAAGGAACATTTAGGTGATGTGGGCACAGGTGATAGACTAAGGCAGACTCATGAAGGAACGTTTTGCTGAAGCAGACACAGGAGAAAGGATGTTCTGCTAAAGCAAGCACATGAAGGGACATGTGATGAAGGATTCTTCCCTAACAACATACATGTATTGGTCCATCTTATGTTGCATAGTTGAGCCGCATTTATCAGGATGCCATAAGAGAGAAACGCAGTGTGTGATGCAGTTTCTTGTCGCTTCTGTAGACTCGGGCTGATTGGCAGAGTGATGTCAGCTGAGACAGATGCACATGCTGAGGCAAGACCCGTGGAGGACACGTGATGTCTGGAGGGTATAAATAAGACAGAGACAGGCTGAACTTGGCTTGCTTATAGAGCTAGCTGTGCAATGTCTGTGGGTCTCACGTCTTTCTTTCCCTGAGAGAGGCATAACTGAGAACTTTTCCTGGTGTCCCTCCTGGTTCCTCCTGCTGCCTTGTGCCAAGGCTGAGGCCTGGCTGTCTCTGCTAGGAAGTGCTATGGCTACTGATACCTGTTTACTAACCCAGCTCTACAGAACTGGACCGCTGGTCTATCCATGAGGTGTTTGCGAGTGGATCAAGCTGCTGCTTTTTGCTTTTTTTTTGTAACATCAAATTGAAACTCTATACTCATTAAGGAGTGCTCGTCCTCTTCCCAGCCCTTGGCAACCACCACGGTTCTACCAATGGACTCATCCAATACATATGGCTTTGATTCTGACTTATTTCAGTTAGTATAGTGATTTTCAGATTCATCCACGATGTAGAATTTGTTAGAACTTCCTTGTTTTCTGTTGTCCAGATAGTGAAACCCAGGTTTTCCTCCAGGCAAGGGCTTGGCTACTGACTGATGTTCTTAGCTCTGATTTTCTTCCTTGATAAGGCTGAATAATAACATGGTGCTTGCATACACATGCTATACTCTGCTTATTTGTCTGTGGATGGGCATTTAGGGACTTGCCACCTTTCACATTGTGATTAATGGTGCTCTCCATCCTGTTCTCCAGATACCTGTTGAAGAGCTTGCTTTTCATTCTTTTGTGTGTTTATCAAGAAGCAGAATTGTGAGATCATATGGTAATTCTATAATGATATTCTGTATTCCCACTCTTTAATGTCTATGTTTCATCGGTAATTTTACATAGAAATATATCATGTGGTAATCTGTGTGGCTACATTTACATTCCCTGCAGTGACAGTCAAGGATTCTGACTTCTCTACATCCTGGCCACCATTTGCTATTCTCTTTCTCTGTGTTCTCTATTAGTCTGCCTGCTGCAGCCGGTCTGTCTGTCTGTCTGTCTCTTACTTAATATCTAAGTAGCAGTGAAGGGGTGTCTGTGAAGCTTTGGCTTGGGTTTCCTAATGCTTGCTGATATACCCAGGTTTCTATGTGTCTATTTGCATCTCCTTTACAGGGAAATGTCTGTTCACCACTTTAGCTCTTTTAAAGACTGTGTTGTCGGGGGCCGAGGGTGGAGCTCCGTTGTAGAGTGCTTGCCTAGTCTGCATGAAGCCCTGGGTTTGATCCCCAGCACTGCATAAACTGTATGGTGTCTCATGGCTGGAATCTTAGTGCTTGGGAGGTGGAGACAGGAAGATAAGAAGTTCAAAGTCATCCTTGGCTTATATAACTATTTAGAGGCCAGCCTGGGCTACATGAGACTCTGTCCAACAACAACAACAAGAACAACAAGTTGTGTGTTTGCTGTTGACCTGTGTGTTTTCATTGTGTTTTGAGCACCAGCTTTCTGTCAGTTATATGGCTTGCAAACACTCCCTTGGTTCCGAGGCTGTTCTCATTTACTGTCCGTTGACACAGAAAGTTTTAGTTCGATGAATTGCAAATTATTTACTTTCCCCTCCTGTTGACTGTTCCTTTTGTTCTTAGGAAACCACAGCCCAGTCCAAGGCTGAGGAGCTTTCCCTCTCTGCTCCGCTATAAGAAGGCCACACGTGTAACTCTTGTGCCTAGAGCTTTGGTTCGCTTTGAGGTGATTTCCTGTATCATGTAAGGCAAGTGTCTGATTTTAGTTCTTGGATACCTTGGTACTTTGTCAACAAACATTTGATCAGGGGCTGGAGGTGGGGTTCACCAGTGTGTGCTACATACATGGGCCTAGGGTTCAAGTCCCAGGACAAAAAAAAAAAAAAAAAAAAAGACAGCATTTGTTCATAAAATGCAGGGGTTCATTTCTGAGTCCCCTTCTACTGCATTTGTTCAGGCAGCCTCTATATACGGAGTGTGGATGTTTTGATTACTATGGGTTTGTGGTAAGTTTTGAAGCGAGCTTGCGACCGCTAGCTTCCTTTTTTGTAAGATTATTTTGCCTGTTCAGGTTCCATGCAAGTTTTGGGATGAGGGTCTGTTTTGCATGGTGGCTCAAGTCTGTAACTTGGCACTTGGAGGTTGATGCAGGCAAATTGCTGTGAGTTCGAGACCAGCGTTGGCTACATAGTGAGTTCCAGATCGGCCTGGGCTACAGACTAAAACCCTGTCTCAAAAACAAAACAAAATAACAACAAAAATCGCCCCCAGCCCCCTAAAACAAAATAATAGTAAAAGTTTTTTGTCTATAGGTGTTATACTGACTTTGTAACTGCTTTAGGCATTATCAACATGGGAAAAGTGTGAAGTATTTTTAAAAATCCATATTCATGGGGTGTTTTTCTATTCATATTTTCTTTAATAACCGTTGATAATGTCTTAGTTCTCAGGGTCAAAGTCTTTTGCCTACTTGGCTGTTAAAGAGTCTCTTTATCACCATCTTCCTGTCTTCCTCCTCGTTGTCCTCCTCCTCCTCCTCCTCCTCCTCCTCCTCCTCCTCCTCCTCCTCCTCAGAGTGGTCACCATGGCCCTGACATTGGGACACATACAAATGACACAGAATTGAATGACATATGACCATGGTTCTTTTTTAAAAAATTTAAAGAAATTACATTTGTTTATCTCTCTCTTTCTCTCTTTCTATGAGTGTGTGTAAATGTGAGAAAAATAGAGACATACACATACAGATCTGTCTGTCTGTCTGTCTGTCCATCCATCCATCCATAGACACAGACACACAGACATGAGATGTCTTCCTCCATTCTCCCCTCTGTACCTTCTGTACTGAGGCAGGAACCTCTCACCTCAACCCAGAGCTTCCTAATTAAGTTACTTTTGCCAGCCACTGCTCCAGAAGGAAATTCTTTGTCTCTGCCTCCCATTCCCTGGAATTAAAGGAAGATCCTCACAGTCACCCAGCTGGGGATCTAAACTCCCACCAGAGCCCCTCCCTATGCTTGCCACCGCTTCACCAGGGGAGAGTCATTTAAGGATTAAGTGACACAAAGCGCCCTCAGAGCTGGCCTGTCGATGCACCAGTTTTTGCGCTGAATGCTGATTTTATGGCATGGTGCTTCAAAGGCTTTTCCGGTTCCCAGGTTTCCCTGGGGGCTGCTGCTTTTTATTTCTCAGGGATATTCCCCCCTCCCTCTCACCATAGGACTCTATTTATCTCGTCTTTGATAATTTCTAGTCACCTTGTGGTCAAGGACTTGGAAGCCTGATAAGCACCCAGAAGTCTTAACCTTAGCCACATTCCTGCAGATCTTAGACTCTTTGGATTTTCTCCATCAAACAGACATACGATAGCTCGCACAAAGATGGAGACAGGGAGTCAGTTAAGCTGTCTAAAGTCTGGAAAATGACCTACATAATGAGATTGCCTATAGGTAAGAGCAGACCTTTGTTTGGTGACTGATTTTTTTTTTTTTTCTTTTGGTTTTTCGAGACAGGGTTTCTCTGTGTAGCCCTGGCTGTCCTGGAACTCACTCTGTAGACCAGGCTGGCCTCGAACTCAGAAATCTGCCTGCCTCTGCCTCCCAAGAGCTGGGATTAAAGGTGTGCGCCACTACTGCCTGGCTGGTGACTGATTTTTTTTTTTTTTAAAATTACTATTGGCACATATTAACTATACACGATAACGGGTTTCATTATGACATTCACACATGTAAAGAATGCAGTTTGATCATTTTCTCTGCTGAGTACTTCCTCTCCTCCCTTCCCATTGCTCCTATCCCTTCCTCTTTCTAGGTTTTCCCTTTCCACTTTCATAGTTTTTTTTGATGACCCGATGAGTTCAGTTTATTTATGTGTGTGTGCATGTGCGCAGTCACGCATGTTTTTGCAGTGGTGTGCATGTGGAGGTCCAAGGACAGCGCACGGGAATAATTTTTACTTCCATGGTATAGTTCTTGAAATTTCATGCCAGTTCTCAGGCTTGGTGGTAAGTGTCTACCTACTGAACACCCCTACCACGATGAGTTTAATCAGGTTTACTTAGAGGAACCTGGGCCAGGGCTTGTTTCCAGGGGGTGCAGAGAGCTTACTGGGGCTATACCACTGAAGAAAATGTAAAAGCAGTTCTTTTATAGGAAGAATTAGGCCAGCAAATGTGCCAACAGCAGTAGCTGGAGGAGCAGCAATTACTGTACTATTTAATGAGCTAAAAATGTCCTTTTTGGCTATTAACTGTGTCGTTTGGATAATATGAGTTTCCCCCAGGAGGGCCGTTAGTGGTAGGCATCAGTCTGATTAGGTAAGTGTTTCTGTGGCCCCCTTCACACCCTCATCCATGCGCCCCCACACGCATCGTGGGTGGCAGTGAGGATGGTGTAGTGGGTCCCAGGGGCAGCGTTACCTTAGTAATTTTCTGGTAGCACTCAGCTCACAGGCATGGAACTGCAGTTTACAGGAAGCCATCTGTCTTTCTCAAAACAGTTCAGAAAAAGAATCCATTTTCTTTTATATAAATCTTCTTTGTCTTGTGATGTATAAATCATGCCTCTGTAAGAAGTCCTCTGAGGTATCAATTCAATGCGTTCTCTCAAAACATCATCTCTCAGCATGGCCCTTCCATGCAAGATAATCCTTTATGGCTGCTGAAAAAGCAAAATTCATCCTGTGTTCCACTGAATTTCCCTGAAAGATGACTGTCAAAGCCATCTCTGTGTGCAGCCCCCTTCAAGGAAAATGGCAAGTGGCAATGGTGTTGATATCTTCTCTGGAGTCCTGGGCTTCATTTATTAGTGAGATTTGTATGTCCAGCCATGATGTGCTGTGGCTCATGGCTGGGTCACAGGAGCTACCTTCTCTTGATTGTCGATGGTAGAGACAGGAGTCCTGTCTCTTAGGTTGGAGCAGCAGATAGCAACCATTGACTGGCTGGTGCTTCACAGGAGCGGACTTATAAATCCCTCATTGTCTGGCTCAAAATCAGACAGATCCACGATGCCATTTATGCTCTGAGGACTGCCTGAAAGATTGGGTCAAGGCTAGACTTCACTGGAGAGTTTCATGTTGCATAATTTCTGCTCCACATTGGCTTTCTTGTCTTCCCCTTTTATAGGTGTCTCCCGGGAGCACTTCCTCCATAAATCACTTGGACATAAACCTCCTTCTCAGGGCTGGCTGTGAGGAAACCCTTAACTAGGTCAAACTCAAGCCAACCCAAAGACCTCCCATAGATTTTGTGTTTGTGTGTGTGTGTGTGTGTGTGGACTCAAAGGAGCTGAGCTGTGTTCCTGGGGGTGGAGATTAAATGCCCCCCATTAAGGGGACTACAACCTCTTTGGTCTTAATGACTTTGCATGATAAATAATGTACTTGATTGAAATTTGGGCCTACAATCTCATGTTGCCCACAGTGGATGTGAGCAGGTGCTTGCACGGAGTCAGATCTGCCTCTGACTCTCCATGCTGTTCTGGTTTGCTAGCTGACTTTTTCAGGCATCAGACATCATGTAGCTCCTGGGAGTTTGCTCTGCACTGGCACTGGGACAAAGATGCTAAAATAAGGTGCAGACATGGATTGTGAAGGGGTCACAGTCTGTACACCAGGCAACTTGGAAGCTTGAACAGTCATTCTGGGATGTGATAGCAAGACATTTGGATCAATGGATCTGAGCTGAGCCAGGAGAGTTGGTCAAGAGATCATATTTGGCTTAAGGCTGGAAAAGACGTCAAATTGTGCTGGCAGGCTTTATGACCGCACATGGAAATTATAAACTGTGATTCCATGTCTCCTTTATTATATGGGACTCTTGAAAGGGACTGATGGCAAGAACTGAAAGTCTAGGACCATGGGGATGACATAGTAGATGAGGGCTCCTGCTGTTGAGCCTAAGACGAGATCAGTCCTTGAGAGCTGCACAGTGGAGGGAGAAAAGTAATTGTTGCGAACTTTCTGTTGGTCTCCATGTATGTGCCCCACCCTAATAAATAAATAGATGTTAAAAAGTGATTTTATTTATTCCCACTGTACCTGTCTGAACTGTGGGCTTGTTTTGACCAGTGAACATACACTCTCTGGGCTATTTCCTTTTATCTTGCTGGAAATATGTGTGTCTTTCTAGAGACATTTATTTTCTAGAGATGGCTTTGCAAGCACATCTGTTAGGTCTCTAAGAATCTACTCTCTGGGTTTAGTGGCACAGGCCTGTCGTCTTAGTTGTTTGGGAGATTGAGGCAGGAGGGTCTCAAGTTCATTCTGGGCTTCTAAGGGAGTTCAAGGCCTACTTAGACTCTATCATGAGACCCTGACTCAGAAACCAACCAAAGCCAAGAAAACCAGCGCTGGACCTCTCAGTCTTTCTAGCTTGTGTGACTCTTTGATGTAAGGTTCCATGTTAGTTTTTTCAAACTTGTGACCAAATACCTGAAACAAACAAACCAACAAATCTGAGGGGTGAAAAGCTAATGTCTTAGTGACTTTTTTCTTGTTGTAATAAAATACCCTGACAAAAGCAACTTAAAGGGGAGAACTTCTTGCCTTTTGTTTTTTTGGTGTTCGTTTTTGTTTTTGTTTTTTTACTTCATAGTTTGAAGGCACAGTTCATTCACCCGGGTGAGGAATTCCTGATGGCAGGAGCAGGAAGCAGCTGGTTACATTGTGTCTACAGTCAGGAAGCAGAACATTATGAATGCTGCTATCCAGATTATTTCTCTTTGTAATGTAGCCCAGGACCCCAGTTTATGGAATGATGTCATTTACATCCAGGGTGGGTCTTTTCACTCCAGTTAACTGGATAATTCCTTTTGGGCATTACCAGGCCCAGAGGCTTGTCTCTTAGGTGATTCTAGATCTGGTCAAGTTGACAGTGTTACCTTTCACAACTTACTTAGCCCATGATCTCAGTCTTTGGATGGCTGAATCCATCGCTATGGGTCTGTATACAGCAGAGCATCATGGCAGACTGTGGTGGTTGGCATAGTGGAGCAGAGTTACTTCACTTATGGTGCCAGGAAATGGAGAGACAGCCAGGGAATGAGGACAGGCCCTTGGAGGACATGCCCTACTTCCTCCAGACAGGTCTCACCTCCCGTTTCCATGTCCTCTCAATTTTATAAGTCCATCAATAGATTAATCCATTGACTAGGTGAGAGTCCTTGTGACTCCATCAGAACCAGGAAATGCTATCAGCTGGGGATTTTGAACCTCTCTCACCCAAGGTACAAGAGTTCACAGTCAAATTCACTAAGATACATTACTTGTCTTGGGAATGCAAAGACACAAAGAAAAGCATTACTCACTGAATCCAAACAGCTCCTTGTAGTGTTGATGGACATAAAAACATCCATCAGAAATTGAAAAGAAAAACAACAGAGTTAAGTATTCTTTGATTTTATACAAAGCTCTGAAATGTTCACCCTGATAATGTAGGAATTTGTTTGCTTACAGCGTCCGGACCCTGGGTACTCCCTAGGACCTGTGAATTTACCATTAATTATTGTGTTTGCCGTCCATGTGAAGATTTTGGGGAAGTTGGAGGCCTTGTTTCTCCCAGTGGGCGCAGCTGTGTGTTAAGGATCCAATAAAGTTCCATTTCTTGGGGCTGGAGAGATGGCTCAGTGGTTAAGAGCACTGACTGCTCTTCCAGAGGTCCTGAGTTCAAATCGCACCAACCACATGATGGCTCATAACCATCTGTAATGAGATCTGATGCCCTCTTCTGGTGTGTCTGAAGACAGCTACAGTGTACTTACATATAACAATAAATAAATATTTAAAAACTTTAAAAAATGTTCCATTTCTGTCTTTTTTTTCTTCTTTAGAGGAACCTCTGTTGTTCAGACTCATTTTTTAGGCCTGTTGTGAATGTACTTCTTCAAGATCATTATGCTTCCTGTCACCCCAAATTCGGCTGTAAATTCCCCCTTGCCTGTTTTCTTCGTCCTTAGATGATGCTTTGGAGCTGTGGTTGTATGTTAGCTGTTTTTATGTGTCTGGTCTGCCGGCACCCCCTTGGCTCACTAGGAGCTCTCCCCCCCATTGTCCTCCCTCTCCCCACTTAAAGGAGTCTTCTCTTCCTCACACCACCATCATTTTCATACAATTCTTCCAGATGATCTGCAGAAAGTTCTGTTGCTGACTGGGTGGCGAGGCTCATGGCTTCCTGCATGCGGCCTTCTCTTCTTAAAGAATGAACCTTTTTTTGGGAATGTATACTTCCCTTAACAGTGAAATCGAGCATGCGCCCTATGGAGGAACATCCTCCAGGTTCACAAGGCTTTGGCCTTACTATGTAGCCACGTTGGGACTGAGCTCATCCATTCTGCCTCAGCCTCCCAAGTGCTGTGATTACAGGCATGTTATACCACATTTTGGCCCGAGAAAGTGTTGTTTTACTGAACACAAGCTGTCAACTTGGCACTCCACATTTCTCATGATGGGGGGAGGGGGGTGGAACCTTGCCACTAGGTGGCTTTGAAAGGAGATGGGTGGAGAGTGACTTTCTGCTCATACTCTGAGTCTGGTTATATCTAGTGCATTGAGTGCTCTGGGGCACGGAATGTTGATATACACTTATCCTGCATTATTTGGCCAATATTTAGTTTTTCAGGGTATTTCTTTTTCTTTAGAATGTTATTGTTCAGCAAACCAGTTATGAGTATCAGCTATGTGTTAGGAACTACATACTGGAAAACACATATGAGAAGACAATGTCAATATCTCAAGTTTTTTATCTTGTAGTGAGGAAGTGTCCGGGTTTTGTTTTTGCTGCTGTAATTAAATGCCCTGACAGAGGTAGCTTAGGCGAGATGGGGTTGATTTGGCTCAGAATTCCAGGTTACGGCGATCAGTGTGGGGAAGTTAAGGCAAGAGCCTGAAGCGGCTAGTCATATCCACAGTCAAGGTCAGAGGAAACAACGAATGCATGTGCGCTTCCGCTCAGCCTGCCTTCTGCATTCTTACACAGTTCAGAATCCAAAGCCAGCAGATGATGCATCCTGCAATAAAGACAACGCCCCCACCATGACACCTGTGGCCAAACTGATCTAGACAATCCCCACCACTTGCGTCCCAGGTGATTGTACATTGTGTTGAGTTGACAATAATAATTATCCATTGCAGGAGGGCACAAGGCAGCCAGAAACACGGTAGCACGTGTGGCCTCCATCATGTGGAGTGGGGTTCTGAGTGTAAGGAAGGGTATGAGTGAAGCCACCTGACTGTAGGTACAGTCACAGCTAGTAATTTATCGTGACTGCTTCATTCATAAACTACTGACACGGATAGGCAATGTCCCATCTCTCAGTCTACATACATTATAGAATTCTTTGGCCAGCAGTGCGATTTACCAGTGTGTTTTTCAATTTCCAGAAGGTTTTTCTTTCTGTTTTTGGTTCATACATTCCTTAAGTATTGCTCAGTTATCAGAGATCACTTGTAAGACAATGATTCTAGGGTACTTGTCAAGCCTTTCTTTGTAAGTACAAAGCTTGTGATTGTGGTTAATTTTCCTGAGTATTCCATGCGTGTTTCAAGTGGATACTTAATATAGATATATTTCAATTTTGTTAATTAAAACCTATTTATCTTTCACACTTGACTGGCTTTATCCAATTCTCCTTGTTAATTGAGGCTATATTGCTAGATAATATTTCTTCTGTGAATTTTTTCCTTGTGAATCATTGTTTATGAGATACAAATCGTATACATTTTCCTGTTATAGTTAAGGTGACTTTATAATTTCTTTCTTTCTTTTTTTTTTTTTTTATGGTTTTTCGAGACAGGGTTTCTCTGTGTAGCCCTGGCTGTCCTGGAACTCACTCTGTAGACCAGGCTGGCCTTGAACTCAGAAATCCGCCTGCCTCTGCCTCCAGAGTGCTGGGATTAAAGGCGTGCGCCACCACTGCCCGGCTCTTTATAATTTCTTAACTAAACAGATACCCTGGGAAGTGAACAGGGAGCCCAGGGCAGTGAGTTGGCATCTGATGGGCTTTAGCAGGTAGAAACAGGCTGGTCTTGGGCAAACCAGGGTGTTTCGTAGACATATTCATAATACTTGTGTTTATGGTTTTTCATGTAAATTTTATATTCTTTCATCAAATCTGATCCCACCAAATCTAGGTATTACTGGAAGAATGCTGAGAGTATGGTATAGCTATTTAACTAGCTTTGCTTTTGTTCTGAAGATACCTAAGAGGAAAACTGACTCATATACATTTAAATAAATCATTTGATGAGGATGAGGATGATGATGATAATGATGAGGATGATGATGAGGATGAGGATGAGGATGAGGATGAGGATGATGAGGATGATGATGATGAGGATGATGATGATGAGGATGATGATGATGTGTACTTGTATTTGACTGCATGTGTGTCTGTGTACTATGTGTGCCTGGTGCCCACAGAGGCCAGAAGAGAGTGTTGAATTCCCGAGGATTGGAGTTACAGAGGATTGTGAACCATCATGCGGGTTCTGGGATGGGAACAAGAGTCCTCTGGTAGAGTAGCCAGTGCTCTTAACTGCGGAGCCATTCCCCAGCCTCCTCAATATGTTTTTCAAAGATTTAATTAAGGGACGAGTAGAAGGCTTAATTGATACAGTGCTTGCTGTGTAGATCTGAGGACCAGAGTTTGGATCCCAATACCTATTTAATAAAATCTTATGTGTGATGGGTGTGTGGAGGCTGTCCCAGAACTGAAGAGGGGGGCACAGGAGGAGCCCTGGGGTTCCCTGGCTATCTGGGAGCGCCCAGACAGTGAGGGACCCCGTCTCATGAAATAAGGTGGTGAATTGTTGAGAAGGCTAGCAGACATTAACTTCTGGCCTCTACATGAATTCACACGCACACACCCATGTATAAACACGCACATACACATGTCTACATACAATGCTTTAAGCAGCAGTTCAGCTTTTGTCAGGTGCAGAGGATGAATTTGAATCCGAGAATTTGGTTGTAGAGACCCTAAACCACACTAGACTTTCTGAAGAGTGATAGGCCTGTCTAATGGGCTGTAATAACTCGAACCTCATCGTTGTCAGTTTGTAAGCTGGGCATATGACTATTTCTACACTCCGCTGTCGTTGGTATTGAAGTAGACAATGAAATTTTTTTTTTAGATGTGTTGTGCTCCCAATCAGCTAAGTTAGTTGTGTCTCTTTTCTTTTTTTCTCATGAGTGTGTGTGTGGAGGCTTCCCACTGATGCTGGGAATCTTCTTTGGTTGCCCTCCATTCAATTCATTGAGGCAAGGTTGGTTCCTCAACTGAACCTAGAGCTCACCATTACAGCCAGTGTGATCTAGTTCAGTTTGTTCCTGGGATCCCCTGTCTCTGGCTCCTGAGTGCTGGAGTTACAGGTGCATGTCTAGTCCTGCCTGGCGTTACTTGGGTTCTGGGGATCTGAACCCCTGTCTTTTGCTCACCTTGGGTATCCTATTCACTGAGCCGTCTCCAGCTTCTCATGCATAGTTTTGAAATGTAACTTTGAACTCTCTGGTTGGAGAGTCTCACTAATACAGGTAATGAAAACCTGTCCCTACCAACTGTGGAACCCTAAACTCTTCAGCTTGGGGGCCTAATGAAGGCTTTTCAGCTTGACTCTGAGGAGAGACAAGTTTCGCCATTATTCTGTGTGGTGGTTGGGATTTGTGTCACTTTATATACAGCATAGATGATCTTGGCCATGAAGGACCTGTGTTCCATCTCTGTATCCCTCACAGGCCCTGTCTACTGTCTTTTGGGGGCAGTTAAGAAACCCAGTTTCTTCCTACTTTTCAAGAATAGAGTAAATCATGAGTAACTGTGGTCACCTGGCAGTACGCAATGTAATACGTTTAATTAGCTACATAGGCATTCCACAGTGTATACACATGTCTACCACGCAGAACACCATGTAGTACGTGACGAACCCACACAATGCCATCTGACGCATACTAGTTTTAAAAGGATCCTAAACATACATGCAGTGTATAGGTTAACACTGGGGCTAGTTTCCCTTTCACCCTGAGGTAGCATGGAGTCATGGCTTTCCTCAGGAATGACCAGTGCTGTGGTCAAAATCCAGCACTGAACTCAATCAAATGAGCCCAGTACTCTTGGCTTCATATTTCAGAAGCACAGAAAGACGTTGAATTTTGCATGTTCTGTTTTCTTTCCAACATTAGATTTTTGAGGTGGAAAGCAACAGAACTACAGAACTCTCTGTCTGTCTGTCTGTCTGTCTCTCTCATGTGTGTGCGTATTCTTGTGTGAATCAGAGGACAACCTCGGGTATTATTCTCCAGGCACTGTCCACTATTTTAAAAAAATTGAGACAGTTTCTCATTGGTCTGGAACTTGCCAACTAAGCTAGGCTGGCTGGTCAGTGCCCAGGATCGGCCTGTGTCCACCTCCTCCCCAGCTTGGGGACTACAGGTGTATGACATCAGGCCTCTTTTCTTTTTGTCCCCTCCTCTTCTCTCTCCCTTTCCCTTCCCCCCCTCCCCTTCCCTCCTCTTCTGTCCCCTCCTCTTCTTTTCTCTTCTCTTGAACATGGGTTCTGGGGTTCACGCTCAAGTCCTTAAGCATGCAAAGCAAGGGCTCTACTGACTGAGCTATCTTCTCAGCCCTTAATTTTTTAATTTTATAACACTATAGATCTCTTCCACACTTGAGAATCTCCTTAGTCCTCTATCAGGCCCATGAGAAGTTTGGGTTTACCAGATCAGCAGCGCCACAGAGGCTGCAAGAAGATGGCCTCATGCTTCCTCCTGTGTCGCTTATGACATCCTCCAGTGTCACCTCTTAGAAGTCTTATTGTTATTTATTTAATGTGTGTGTGCCACTGTGTAGGTCAGAGGACAATTTTGGGAGTGGGTTCTCTCTTTCCTCTTTGTGGGCCTCAGGCATCAAACTCAAGTTGTCAGGCTTGGTACCAAACACCTCTACCCTCTGAGACATCTTCCTAGCCTCCAGCTTTACCTTTTGGTGCCAGATTCTCAGTCTATCAATGTTGATTGCAGCACTTCTTTTGTAATGTTCTGAAGTATATGTAGGTCTAAAACCCTATTTTAACATTGTTAAATGTATAGAAAACTGAAGTAAACTGACTAAAATAAAACAGATAGTGAAATAAAAGTTATTTCAATGCATCACCTCCAAGAAGAAGCAAACTTGCCACACTGAATGTGATGAGGCTGCTGCAGATCATGGCGCTGATGAGGCCATGGGCACAGGCTTGGTGCTGATGATGTCACCCCATGGGCACAGGCTTGGTGCTGGTGATGTCACTGCATGGGCACAGGCTTGGTGCTGATGAGGCCATGGGCACAGGCTTGCTGATGATGTCACTGCATGGGCACAGGTTTGGTGCTGATGAGGCCATGGGCACAGGCTTGCTGATGATGTCACTGCATGGGCACAGGCTTGGTGCTGATGAGGCCATGGGCACAGGCTTGCTGATGATGTCACCGCATGGGAATGGGCTTGGTGCTGATGATGTCACTGCTGTGGGCACAGGCTTGGCGCTGATGTCCCTGCTGTAGGCACAGGCTTGGCTAACTTGCATCAAAGGTGAATCAGCTGTTTATTTTTTCCCCAAACACAGTGAGACTTTAAGTGAGCTGAAAAGCCCTCAATCCTCACTGGGCTCTGAGGCGTCCTTTGAGCAGTACTTGTCTCTGGACTCTACCTTGTTAACATCTGGAAATTGAAAACAGCACCACCTGGAACTGGGCTAGTAACTAGTAAATAGAAATGTAGGCACTAAACACTCAGGCTCTTTAGGTTTAGAGTGAAAAGCTAGAGGATTTAGACTAATGGTATTAAAAATATAAATATTAAGGAAATGAAGAGAAAAAGTTATTTTCCACTCAGCTCCCTTCCCCTCCAGCTCCTTCTGTGTCTTTCCACTTCCTCTCACATTTATGACTTCTTCTTCTTCTTCTTCTTCTTCTTCTTCTTCTTCTTCTTCTTCTTCTTCTTCTTCTTCTTCTTCTCCTCCTCCTCCTCCTCCTCCTCCTCCTCCTCCTCCTCCTCCTCCTCCTTCTTCCTCAGATTTATTTATTTGTGAATACATTGTCACTGTCTTCAGACACACCAGAAGAGGGCATCGGATCCCATGACAGATGGTTATGAGCTACCATGTCGTTTCTGGGATTTGAACTCAGGACCTCTGGAAGAGCAGTCAGTGCTCTTAACTACTGAGCCGTCTCTCCAGCCCGAACTTTTCTTCTTATTACTTACATTTCGGATAGCTTTTGGAGGAGGAGAGATGGCTCAGCAGTGAGTACTCGCTACTCTTGCAGAGTCCCTGAGTTCAGTTTTCAGCACCCACGTTGGTTGGCTCACAACTCCTTTAGCTCCAGTTCCAGTGTATCTGATGCCCTATTGGCCTTCTGAGCATGCACGCACGCGCGCGCGCGCGCGCGCGCACACACACACACACACACACACACACACACACATGCACTGAAACTAAAGTACATCTTTAAAATATTTTTTTTAGACAAGGTCTCATGTAGCCCAGATGGACCACAACTGTCTGCAGCTAAGGATAATCTTGACTTTCTGGTTCTCCTGCATCCACTTCCTATGTTGCTGGCATTACAGGCTTGCTTTACCATACTGAGCTATGGAAGAAAATAC
The DNA here is from genome assembly GCA_019843965.1 of Rhynchomys soricoides. Classification (NCBI taxonomy): domain Eukaryota; kingdom Metazoa; phylum Chordata; class Mammalia; order Rodentia; family Muridae; genus Rhynchomys; species Rhynchomys soricoides. The sequence goes on from JADRCH010000034.1 coordinate 5,895,539, forward strand.
CCCTCCCTGTGGTTCACGGTTCTCTCCTGGACTTGCCCTTAGAGACAGGGACTGCCTCATTCAAGGTCACATTCTTTCCTAGAAGTGCTTGCATGACAGGCAGCTGGCTGCTGTGTAGAGATCAAGGCTCAACTCCAGGCAACACTGAAGGGCCAGCCAAGCCACAGAGCCCTTGTAAAACCTACCTGAGTCGGGAGTTGTAATTGCGTGACAGGCCAGTTTTCTGCCTGCCAATTTGTCTTTCCAGTTCTGTGCCCAACAGCTGATCTCTTGAGAATTCTCCAATGTAAAACTTCCACATAAAATTTCTCATCCCAGAATCTGATTGGAGAGAACTTTATCTAAGACTATTGTCACTGAGAGCCTTGGGTGAAGTGGACAGAATTTTCCACTATCATACTGCCAGCTCTCGGCACAATGCCTGGAGCATAATAGGAGATCAATTAACCTAGTTAAATGAGTGAATAAAGGATAGATTTGAAGAGGTCAAGAATGGCTACCATAATTCTGCTTTGGATATAAATTTGATAATGGGGTTAGTGTGTGTGTGTGTGTGTGTGTGTGTTTGTGTGTGTGATGAATTTACACTTTCTTGGGTCTACATTTATTGCTCAGTCCCATACATATTCCCTATAATCTTGAGCCCATCAGGAGATCAACTGTAGGGTCCAGAGTTAGAACGACAGATAGGCAGACAGAAAGTTGACCTGTAAGACAATGACAACTCATGATTCAGCTAGGTTCTGCAGAAGCTCTGCAACTTGGCTGACCCTTCAGAAGTTGAGCCTCAGTGCCTCCACACCAGCTAGCTGCCCACCATCCCAGCTTCTCTACCCCATCCACATTGTGGGGTTTTCTTGAGGCATTTCTAGGTGTTTCAAAGGAATTGGGAGATGCTGGTACGAGTCAGACCTGCTGCTCCTCTCCGTGTTCCTACCTGATAACCTCAGGTCTTCTGTCTTCCTGCTGGTGACTGGAGCATGGCGCACACTCAGGAGTGGAGTCTGGCTTTAGGGGGCCTCATTATGTATCTATGTATAAATGACAACACTTAGACTGAGTCAGGGGAGGAAATGCTTGGCTTTCTGGTTGCTCTAAGTCTCACTTTCAGGGTGTCCAGGAGCACACTCGTAGTGGAGATAGAAGCATTACCTTTTTAACGAGCCAGTCTCCCTGTCGTTTATGGCTTCCTCTCACCCACGGCCAATCTGATAGGCAATTGCTTTCCCTCTTAAGGTAGCCATTCTGGGATCTGAGATTGGGTCAGACACTCCTCCCCACTGCCAGGAAGCCTCATAAAGTCTGTAATGGTTCTTTCCTTTAATTGGAATTCCAGGCCATTAAGTAGTGGCCTAATTTGCCTGCCATAGACTGGTTCTCATACTGACTCTGGCAAAAGAAGCAAAGTAGACTTGGGCGTGGGTCCTGTCCTGTCCTGTCCTTTCCTTCTCCTTTTGCCTTTTGGAACAGAGTCTTATAGCCCAGGCTAGCCTGGAACTTACTGTGTAGTCCAAGATTGCCTCACACTCTCAGCAATTCCCCTGCCTTAGCCTCTCCAGTGATGTGATTTCAGGAATTCACCACTATTTCTGGCTCATCCCCCTTCTTTCTCTATGTATGTATGTATGTGTGTGTGTGTATGTGTGTATGTATGTATGTGAATGTATGTATTCGTTCACGTGTATATGGGCACACTTGGTGTGTGTATACACATGTGCTACGGAGGCCAGGATCAGTGGCAAATGTCTTCTTCCATCTCTTTCCACCTTGGTTTTTGAGACGGGCTCTCTTACTGAGCCTGGATCTCATTGTTCAGCTAGGATTGTTGCTCTCCTGTCTCCGTCTTCTTGGTATTTGTGGTACAGACTGTGCTCTGCCCTTTGCTCTCATGTAGGTTCTGGGGAATCCCAACTCAAGTCCTAGAGCTTGTATGACAGGTATCTTACCCGCTGAGCCATTTCCTCGGCTCCTTCGCTGTTTCTTAGGACAATTAAATGTGGTTTAGAGAAGGACTTAGGGAGGAAAGGTGGAGAGAGACAGAGCTGCAGAGATGTGAACAGAGCCTGGGAACCTTGGAGGGGACTGTGTGTCCTCTGCTGTATTTTACACACGTGTATTTTACATGATCCATGTGGGGACAGTGCAGAGATGACTTAGGAAAGATGTTGAATAGAACCTGGACCAACTGGAGTCCCAAGGAGGAATGCTTTGGAATTGCTGTGTCATGCAGACGTCTCTATAGCATGGGGCCAGGGGCTGGAAAGTAGGCAACTGGGTGAGCATAGGATATTTCTGACATTCAGCTCACAGGTCAGGGAGGTTTCCTTTCCCATATGGAGAGTCTCAGGGGACTGCACTGGCCAGGGAAACCTTAATCTGGGAATATAATTCCTATGTCAGAAGAACTGATTCAGGAAGGGTCTGTATCCAGTGGGAGGGAGTTCCTGATCGACCTCTAAGTGAATGTTGAGTTTTCTAAATGAGAGAGCTATGGAGGCCCCGTCTACTGGAGTCCTTGCTTATGGTCCAAGTTTCTCCCCAAGTCTGCTGTTGACATAGCAAAAATTCTAGCTGACATTTGGTACTAGTCATTGCCCACGGACTGTCACTCTGTGAATCCCTTAGTCCTGCTGGATCCCTGGCTTCTGACTGCTGTCTCCAGGGAAATAAAGGAAAAGATTTCTCTTCTGCCCCATACCCTCCCAGCACGTTATTCTACTCCTGGGCATCTGTCCTGAAGGGCACGCAGCGCTGCCACTCTGCTCCTCTGCTTTGTAGGTGTAAAACCATTTCTGAGGCATTGACCTGCTCAGTTGTCAGTTTTAATTTTAGAGAGTAAAGAATCCCCATGACAATGAAACAAAAGCTTTTTGCAAGCTTTCTCTCTCTCTCTCTCTCTCTCTCTCTCTCTCTCTCTCTCTC
>JADRCH010000034.1:5899623-5937231 GCA_019843965.1 Rhynchomys soricoides
TATGTATGACTGTGTGATGTACATGTGTGTATGTATGACTGTGTGATACACATGTGTGTATGTATGACTGTGTGATGCACATGTATATGGATGACTGATGCACATGTGTATGTATGTATGACTGTGTGATGTACATGTGTGTATGTATGACTGTGATGCACTTGTGTATGTATGTGTGTATGCATGACATGCATGACTGTGTGATGTACATGATGTGTGTATGCATGACATGCATGACTGTGTGATGCACATGTGTATGCTACCATAGACCAGTTTAAGCAGATGGAACAACATACACAGGATGCGAGTTAGAGGGACATGGAACACGCCCTCATACAAACATTCACTAGTAAAATAATATTAATAAGTAAATATTTTAAAAGTAAAATTATGAACACAGACACATCAAAACAAAAAATCCAAATCCACATAAACTGGAAACCATAACATATATGCAAAAGACGAACAAGACAAAACAAAAAGCCAAAACAAAGCAACATGAGGCAAAAAAAATCTACAAAAATACCATTGAGTTCATTTTGTGTTGACCATCTACTGCTGAGCATGGGATCTATTGTGTAAGCATGCTCAGTACACTTAATGAGACTTCGTTAGTGAAAACTCATGTTTCCTATGCAAGTAGATATCAATAGCTTCTTGGTTGGGGGTGGGAGCCCATGTTCATTTTCCTCTTTCAACACTGGGACCTCATTTGTCTTTGGTCCTTTGCAGGCAATGCATACGCTGTCAGCCTCCGTGAATTAATACGTGCCTCATCTTGTTCTATCTGGAAGACACTGTTTCTTTCTTGTCATTTATCCCCTGGCGCTCTTGTAATATTTCTGCTTCCTCTTCTGCATAGTTCCCTGAGGGGAGGGATGTGATGAAGACATCCCATTTAGGACTGAGTGTTCCAGAATCTCTCCCCCTCTGCACATTGTCCAGGTGCAGGTCTCTGTGTTGGTTGCCATCTACTGCAGGAGGAAACTTCTCTATGATGGCTGAATGCAATGACTTTGGGAGTCATTTTATTGATGTGATCCTTTAGCAAAGCAATAGTATACTTCTTCCTTCCTTGAGCCTTCCTTACTTCTATGTTTTAAGATGTCTTAACAATTTCCAGGGTTTTAGGTGCGCATATAGCAGAAGTAGAAGGTGAATGACAATCTTTCAGTGGCTTATGGGGTATTGACTCTCTCCTTTTAAGGAAGAGGAAACAGTTGTGCTCATGAGAGAGACACTGAGTCAAAGTCATATCCACTATTGTTTTCGTTGGCTGCTTTGTAAAAGTTTCTGTGAAAGGCAAGCTAGGATGGTGAAGTCCTGACTTGTGATAGATATGGTCAGCTGGTTCTGTGAGCTGACATCCCACCAGCTGGGCTTTGCAAAGTTGCTTCTGACAGTGAGATGCACTCAAAAAAAAAAAAAAAATTTAGAACTTTCTACTCTAGAAGATTCTAAGTCTGTTTCCCTGCTGCCTGGCTTTGTTTGAAGAATCTTGGTCAGCAAAGCTGCAAAAATACACTTTTAGAAGTCTCTGTGGCAGCTGGACTTCACGGACATCTCAAGACAGTTGTGGCAGTAGCAGTGAGACACCTGGGCCCCAGTTCATTGGTGTGTTTCTGAACTCAGCGGTCTAATGGCTTGTATCTACCATTTCTCTAGCCCTCTCATGGTTGGTAAATTAAAGCATTTAATATTAAGTGTCTTTTAGTTTGAAACACCGTGTGTGTTTTCTATAGCTTTGATGTATGGTGTGTTCTTTATATGGATGGAGAGTCAGGATAATTAGCTCGTCACTGTGAGCTCTGGATCTGACCTCAAGGATCTGCTTCTTCTCTACCCTTGCTTTAGTGATCTCCAGGGCTCCTTACTTTCTGGTTTCCAGCACATGTCTTTGTTTGTTCCTGTAGGATGCCTTGCAGAAAGACCTGAACTTGGAAGCAGAGAACTCCTGTCAGAACATCCCAGGTTAATTAACAGGCTTAGGTGAGGTTGGACAACCTCTTGAACTTCAATCTTATCCTCTGTAGAGACTGGAGTCTTCCTTCATGGTTTATCTAGAGGTTGCTATGAGAACCCATCATCAGCAACACCAGCTGTCATTCATTTAACAGAACATATTGAGAACCGTCCATGATGTAGGGACCACATGCAGCTGAGTAACTCACCGAGGGGCTAAGTCAGCTTCTGCCCTTGGCCCTCCACGGGCCTCTACAAATCTTAGCAGGTGAAGGAAATGTGGGAAAGCCTTGTAAGTACTCTAAGAGCTCACCACAACTCTCCACATCCTGAGATCTATCTCTGAAGTCAGCAGGAGTTGGGGCAGGGAGGGAAGGAAATCTATTCTTAGGCCCATAAATAATTTAGGTCAGAATATTCCAGGTAGCACAGCATCATAGCTGAAAACAAACCCCAATTTGGATGGTTATGAAATGATTTCAGTAAACATCTCTGCTAACAACACACGCACTTTAATTAGCTCATCTGTAACTCTGCAGGGCCTGCTGAGAAATGAACATACATATATATTCACAATATAGATCATCGTGAGCATGTTTCTTACTGGCTCCATTTATCCCCTTTCCTATTGTTGCTATTATTTTGGGGGGGCATTAAATTGTTTTCTACCTTTTGAGTGAATGAAGACTCTAATAATTTTTATCTTGAGGCTCATAAAAAATAGGCACACTTAATTTTCTGTGGGATAGGGTCCAGGATGGTATCACCATTCCAAACTCCATGAGAACTTCCTGTGCCACTTGACAGAGACCTATAACTTCCTTGCTCCTGGGTTCTAGTGAGGCACAGGGAAATGACCTAGGGTGCACATTTGGTAGAGAGACTAGAGAACAATGAACACACTACAGGAGAGCTATGTGTTCCCCAGGGTTCTCTAGAGGGACATAACCAATGGCATGGGTACAGTAAAGGGCAACTTACTAGCTTGGTCTAAGTAGCAAGACAATGGGTATCTGCACACTGAAGGGCCTAGAACCTGCTAGGTGCTCAGTCCATGAGCTGGATGCCTTAGCAACCCTAGATTGGTGTTGAAGGCCTGGAGGATTACTGGACAGTCATTGGTCTTTGGTCTGTGCTGGAAGGTCAAAGAAGTTGGGTTTTCATGGCAGAGAAGAATGGCAGCATTATTATTGCTGTTGTTGTTATTATTATTAATCAGTAGTCACTTGTCTTATTCAGGGTTTCTATTCCTGCACAAACATCATGACCAAGATGCAAGTTGGGGAGGAAAGGGTTTATTCAGCTTACACTTCCATGCTGCTGCTCACCATGAAGGGAAGTCAGGACTGGAACACAAGCAGGTCAAGGAGCAGGAGCTGATGCAGAGGCCATGGAGGGATGCTACTTACTGGCTTGCTTCTCCTAACTTGCTCAGCCTGCTTTCTTATAGAGCCCAAGACTACCAGCCCACAGATGGTACCACCCACAAGGGGCCCTCCGCCCTTGATCACTAATTGAGAAAATGCCTTACAGCTGGATCTCACGGAGGCATTTTCTCAACTGAAACTCCTTTCTCTGTGATAGCTCCAGCTTGTGCCAAGTTGACACAAAACCAGCCAGTACATCACTACAAGATGTCAACAGACTAGATGGCCTTGCCAGTAAGACATAAAGGCAAAAGTTTTTATTTCTCACATTTCCTTCTATCTGGGCTGCCACTGGAAGGTGCCAATCACATCTAGGGTGGGTCTTCACACTTCAGTTAAACCGAGTAAGATAATCCCTCATAGATGTGCCCAATAGCTTGCCTATTAGTTGATCCTAGATCTAGTCAAGTTGACAACAGGAACTGGTCAAACAGGGAGAAGGAAAACGAAGAGGAGACATATTTTCCCAGGAAGGCTAGGCTCAGTTCTGCCTGAGGCGTTATGTCTCTCTAACCAGGCCTTCTCAACAGCACTTTAGGACAGACTGATTTCTGCTCTGCAGAGGGGAAAATCCAGGCTTGGTGAGCAATCTCTATACAGCTGTGTGGTTGTACCCCGAGCCTAGAACTCCAGCCTGGGAAAGAAAGATGGGTTAGGGAAGGGTTCAGTGTCTATTGCGTTGAGTAACTCTGGATGGTACACCAGGCAGGTGAGGGTCTTAGCAACAGTTCCAGGTGAATTGAAGAGAATACAAGGCAGAACCAGGTTAGAGGCAGAATCAGAAAGAGAGCAGAACCAGATGTCTGTATCACTTTAGAATCTGTAATATGCCCTCCTAATGCACAGGCCCTCTTCATTTGGAAAGCAGTGATAGAAAGAACTCCAGCTTGTGGACCCTTTAAAACTGCAGTTAAGCAAAGTTCATGATCTATGGAATGCCCCTACCCCTTGCTTCATATGGCACTATTATAGACAGTTTTAATTAATTATCTCTTAGCGTCCCATGGTTTGACACAATAGGTGTTTTCGTCTCTGGTGTCAACTGGAGTCCTAGGTTGGTACTGAGTCTAAAATGCCATTATTCATTAGGGGAAAAGTTGGTATTATTCTGTTAGACATCCTTAAAACATGACATATGAAGCTGGCAAGGTGATTCAGTTGATAAAGTGCTTGTTTTACAGCCAACAGGACCTGAGTTAGAACCCCCAAACACGGTGGCATGTTTCTGGGAACCGGAGACAGGTGGATCCCTGAGGCTCATTAACCAGCCAGCCTAGCCTTCTTAGTAAACCCTGCCTCAGAGAACAGGGTGAATGGTGCCAAAGGAATGACAGCTGGGGTTGTTCTCTAGCCTCTACGTGTGCATACGTGTGCAGCTGCATATGTATGAACATGCACACAAATACTCCTACAAATGATGCATGCAAAACCAACCCCAAACCAAACCCTGGCAGCTGAATGTTGAGGAGCATTGTGGGAGGCTAGACCTCCACATGTGACTGTAAAAGTCCCACTTTCGTCAGGCTCAGTGGACAGATATAGTCACATGACCAAGTTCAAAGCCAGTGTAGTAGGGGACAAAGATGTGAACACCAGCCAATGCGGTTTATAGAGGGCCACTAAAAGGTAATAGTAATCTACTCTGTCTCTAAGAATCACTGTGGCTTGGCCTTCACCTGAAACTTCCTGTCTGCTAGCAACTTCTCTGCCACACCCTGTTAGAATGTTCTTCTGAGCATTTAGTTAACTAGCCAGCTCTGCCCACTGGTCTTGGTTAACTGTATGCAGAACACAGTGCCGGGTGTGATGAGCAACACAGAATGAAGAGACCCTTGCAACTGCCTTAAGAAGACAGCCACCATGGGGCTGAAGAGATGGCTCAGCAGTTAAGAACACTTGCTGCTCTTCCAAATGGTCTGGGTTCAGTTTCCATCACCTACATCAGACAGCTCCCAGACTCGTGTAATTCAGAGCTAGGGAATCTGATGCTCTCTGTGAGCAACTCCACTTACACACACACACACACACACACACACACACACACACACACTCACACACACAGAGAGAGAGAGAGACAGAGACAGAGACACACAGAGAGACACAGAGAGGACAGAGACAGAGAGAAAGAGAGATACAGACACACATTTATGTATTTAAAAATAAAAAAACTAAGTCACCCATCCAATAATGAGATAAAGCTAGCAACCATGGAAATAATGTGTTTTATGACTCACTGCAATGAACATTTGCAAGTGAAGATGTGTGGATAGAGGGACATACTGTGGGACAGACTGACATATTACAGCTTCTACAATGAGATGCTTTTCTGTGTGTGTGTGTGTGTATGTGTGTGTGTGTGTGTGTGTGTGTGTGTGTGTGTAAGTGGAGTGGGAAGGAAAGTTCTGCTTCCTATCTTTTTGCTATCTCTCCTTTTCATTCCTTCACCTTTATCTCTGTCTGGTCTGTTCCATGCCCAACCCCTTCCAGTCGTCTCCTCTTCGATGTCACTGAGAATGAATCAGACTTGCATTGTCAAACCATCTACTGCTTTGATGCAAATTGTCTTAAATCGTGTCCCGACGCAACAAACACCCTCTTTTCTGATTCCCACGGGTCAAGAGCTGAGAGGTGGTCATGCTCCTAGGTCATGAAAGGCTGGGTTGGGAGTAAGGCTTCACTCCTGGGGCTGGTGATTTGGTGGTGCTGGCTTTTGGAGGGAGGCTGCCTCCTCTCTGTAGAGGCCACAGATAGCATGGGCTCTTGGGATGCGCACCATTATGATATGGTAGCCGACTTTCCCCAGTAATCCAAGACAGTCAGAGCTTGATGGGAGCTCTTTTCTTGGGGGAAGGGCAGGTTCTCACTGTAGCCTTGGCTGGCCTGGACTTTGTAGACCAGGCTAGCCTCTGACTCACAGAGATGCACCAGTGTCTGTCCCTCAAGTGCTGGGATCAAAGGCGTGTGCCTCAGTGCCTTGGACCCATCCCTTTTAGATGACTCTCAGCAGTCACATAGCATCATATCAGCCCTTTCCTTTTGCTTGAGGTAGAGCCTAGAGCGTGACCTGCTTTAAACAGGAGGGGGATTAGTCTTACTTTCTCAGAGGACAAGTGCACAAGAACTTGCAGCTATTTTGAAGCTACCAGTTTTGGGTTTGTAGAAAAAGTATGTAGTCACTGAGCACTTTTTTTTCTTCCTTGGCTTCTGAGGAGGAGACAGTTCATATCATGGGTGATATATAACTCCCGTGATGCAATGGACAATTCCTCAGTAACCTATCTTCCTTCACCTTCCCAAGCAGGCTGCTCTGCTAACCATGGCAACAACGAAGGATGGCTTTTTTTTTTTTTTAAAAGAATTGTTCATTTATTATATGTAAGTGCACTGTAGCTGTCTTCAGACACACCAGAAGAGGACATTACAGATGGTTGTGAGCCACCATATGGTTGCTGGGATTTGAACTCAGGACCTCTGGAAGAACAGTCAGTGCTCTTAACCGCTGAGCCATCTCTCCAGCCCCTGAAGGGTGGCTTTTAAAAGCCAAAAGGCATTTGCAAAATCAAAAATGTACTTGAAAAACCAAACCAAACCAAACCAAACCAAACAAAATAAAAATGCAAATGTAGAAGAGGTCAGAAGCAACTGTTCTTAGATGGGCAGTTTCTGGAGTTCTGGCCTCTTCTTCCTGCAGGTGGAGCCACACCCTTTCAAAGGTGAACTTTCTTTGTCTTTCATGAAGTGAAGTATATTTAGATAGAGGGCTTATGTTTTCCTTTCCCCCATGAGCTCTCTGTGGAATTCATTAGCTCTGATTTAGTAAAGTGCATCCCACACCCTAGGAGTCAGTTTAATTCTAGACCATCAGCTAATATGCCATTCCCTCTAACCACTTTCCATGGAGGAAGCTGCAAAGATTAGAACTGAGAGAGGCTGCTGCAAAAATGCTCCAAAGCAGGGAGGCCTGAATTGGAGCACAGGTCTTCCTTCAGCTCTTCTCTAGGGCATAAAGAATAGGCTCTGTCTGCTGGTAGTTATTGCCGGTGCGTTCTATGCTCATAGTTTCCTGCCGAGTCTTCCTTTTTAGCCTGAGCCTCCCTTAGGCTGAGTCCTGTTTGACCAGTTGGTTGTCTGGCGTGAATGACTTTAGTTCAGTGGGTTGGTCTGAGTTCCAGTCACAGCACGAGGAATGACACCAAAGTCTAGGGACAGTTTTGTAGATGACTCAGGCTTGAGAGTGTAATGAGGTCTGAGCGAACTGAGTTTCAGTTATTGATCTGGTGCTGAACATCTCGTCAAATACCTGTTGGCATTTGCTCCCCCCACCCCTAAGGGATGGGTGGGAAAGATAGACAAAAGGTATCTCACTCTTCTGAGATGTTCTGGGAGGAATAACTGGGAGGAATAGGAGCCTCGAAGACCATGATGTGTCAACACCTAGACAGATCTTCTAGCTCAAGCTTAGTGATACACTGAGGAGATGTCCTAGATGCCAACAGGATGTCAGGTCACGAAACCTCATGCAGGTCTCAGACCTTCTCAGACCCGGTGTGACTGTCTATGGAACCAAGAGGAGGTGGCTGCCTTCCCAATCTTGTCTCTCCTTTACCAGGAGTACCCTATGGGATTCCTTTGATAGTGCTGAGCATTGGTGACAGGACATTCTTAGCATGTCTTCCAGATGATGGGGTTCTTGTCTCATGCCTGTGGGAATTTCTAGATTAGGTTAATTGAGATGGATAGACTCACCCTCAGTGTGGCTGCCATCATGCCTTGGGCTGAAGTCCTGAATAAAGGGAAGAAAACACCCAAGCCAAGCATTCATCACTCCCTGCTTCTGCCTGTGACGTGACCAACTGGCTCACGGTACTATCACCATACCATCTCCACCATGACGGTTGTACTCACTGAAACTGTGAGCCAGAACACAGCCCTTTTCTCTTAGGTTGCCTTTGTCAGATATTTTATCATAGCAATGAGAAGACTAACACAGCAGATAAGTGGTTAGGCTCCAAGTAGCAGTCTAGGCATTCTAATAGAAAATCTTTTCCTACGAGGCCCACCCTTGTCTTCATCAAGTTCAATAGGGTGACTATAGTCCAGTCCATTGCCTGCCATGAAGCAGGCACTCCACAATACCCATCAAAGAAACTAATTGTAAAGTTCTGCCAATTGATGACAACAGGCTTAAGACTTGGCTTGTGGATTCTGCCATCTTTCTTCATACCAGATTCCCCTTTGAAGCTGAATCCTTCTTTAAGCTGCTCTGAGGTGTTTTTTTTTTTTTTTTTTTTTTTTTTAAAGACTTGTTTATAGATGACACTCTTATCTCTATCTCCTTGTAATAGCAAGGCCTAGATACATAGATATCATGGATCATGTATAAAAACTGGGTCATTTTCAAACTGATTTATGGGATTTGTCCAAGAGCAGGGCCATGTAGAAGTCTTGGCTCAAGATTTAAAAAGAGATATATCCTTACTGGTTCAGGATGTTATAATGCCAAGTGATATTTCAAAAGTCTTACTTTTTTGTGCAATCTCTAGAACTCATTTCACTGTTTGTCAAAAGTCAGATTTGACTTTGGAGGGTTAACCGAGGCAGGCAGCGAAAGGGGGTTTGGTGTTGGCAATTGGGGTCATGCTGATCGCAGCCACCCTCAACCTCTGCTCACGGTGAAGGGTGATTTACAGGGTCAGTATCACTGACAGAACAAAAATTAATTATCTGGGGCTGGCAAGAGGGCCTAGTGAGAAACTCTGAACTCTTTTAACTCTTAAGTGTACATATAAGTCTGTCTTTATGAGACAGATATATATGTATATGCATATATGCATGTATATACACCTATCTGTACATACATACATACATATATTTACACACACACATGCACACACACACACTCAAGCACACACGCACACACACACTCACGCACACACATGCACACACATGCACACACACGCACACACACTCACGGTGGATAGGGCAGAGCTACAAAAGCCACACTTCATCCCTTCTCTCAGTCTCTTTTATACCTTCTGAGACAAAAGTTCCTTAAAAAAATTACCTGATAGATAAAATGTTACACGAAAGAGGAGTTACAGGAATATGTTGATAGTAAGTTCAAAGCAATGTTTCATTCTGTAAGCTCATTATAAGTTCAAAGCAACAGTTTCACACAGCCTTGCTTTATCATAGTGCACACCTGTGGCTTCATCCTTGGACCTGACCTAGAATGTTTCTCCTTGATCACAAATTCGCCCTGAGCCTATTTCTCTTAGTGCAATTTATGGAAGCTCATTGTATTCCTTCTTATGCAGCCTTTACTTACTATTCTATGAGGAGTGGGCACATTCTATTCTTGATTCTAACTTTATTACATATTTCTAGCAGAACAATTAAAACTATCTCTTTAAACTCTCTTTCTAAATGTATTTGAATAAAATCAGGAATGTTATAAAGTCATTAATTCATTGAAACAGCATTAATTCATAAAAGTTCATCTTCATATTGATCTGTAGGAAATTTGCCCAATAGGGTGGGTAAATAATTATTAGACTTTGTAATAGTGGCAGGAAAGGCATATCAACAGCAAGAAGCAATCCTGGGATGAAGTCTCTGAGGCTATGCCTCTCCAGAGTGAACCCATCACAGCCATGCAAAAACAGTGGGCCGTCTCCAGGAAACTCACTTGCTTGCCATAGCCTTTCCTAGATGGCTCCTGTCAAATGCTATTAATGTAGTATTTGTATCCTCAAAAAGAGTAATATAAATTTAATTGATTTTGAACTTAATATGGTTGGTTTTTTTTTAGTGGCTTCACTTTCATGTCTTTTCTTTGCCATTAAATTTGGTGACATAAATCCCAAAGTGATTTGCCTAATGGCTTAAAGGGCAAGAAGAAGACATCTCAGTTGTCTGGGAAGTTTTCCAATTTCACATCTTGGATGATACATGGGTTTAAAGAGTCACGTGGTTCCTTGAAGGTTGCTTCCTTTAAAGCTCTACATTTGCCTTACTATTTAAGAAGAACATTTCATAATTTCACTGTCTCCCTCTAGAGAATGTCAAGTATCTGTGTCTTTCTCAGATCCTCTTATATGACTGATAATGAACCCATGTTGTGGCTTTTTTGTATGAGCTTGCTCTTTGTCACTTGTGATGGTTATCTTGATGGCTTGTTGATGGGATCTGGAACCAGTCAAGAGATACAACTCTAGGTCAATTTGTGAGGGTGTGTCTAGGAGGGAGTAACTGAGAAGACTTCCTCAGAGTGGATAACACCCCCAGCAGGTGACCGAGATGTAAAGGTCCTAAGACAAAAGTGCCTGCTTGCTTACCTTTGCTTCTTGCTGGTGGGCACACCTATTCCTGCTTCTGTGATCCTCTGCTGCTACCAGACTAGCTTCTTGGTCCCTCTAGTCCCACTGAAGAGCAGTGTCTTAGTAACTGTTAATTGCTGTGAAGAGGCACCATGACCAATGCAACTCTTATAAAGAAAACACTTAATTGGAGGCTGGCTTACAGTCTTAGAGGATTCATCTGTTATCATCATGGCAGGAGCATGGCGGTGTGCAGGTAGGCACTAGAAGAGTAGCTGAGAGCTACATCCTGATCCATGGGGAGGGGAAAAAGAGAGAGGAGGGAAGAGGGAGAGGGAGGAGGGAGGGAGAGACTCTGATAGACTTTGGGCTTGACATTCGCACCTGAAACCTCCAAATCCATTCCCAGTAACGCATTTCCTCCAACAAGGCCAAACCACCTAATCCTTTTTATTCCTTTCAAATAGCACCACTCCCTGGTGACTAAGCATTCAACTATATGAACCTATGAAGGCCATTCTTACTCAATCCACAATAAGAGACTCTCTCCAGCCTTCAGCACTGGGATTGTTGAGACATTCAGCTTATGGACTAAAGAGCTGCTGGGTTTGCAGCCTCTCCAGTGTGCAGAAGGCCATTGTCAGACTTCCCAGCCTCCATTGTATAAGTCAATCTTGTGGATCCCCTTTTGTAACATACATATGTCCTATTGGGTCTGTTCCCCTAGATAATCATGCCTACTACACTGCCCAATTGCAGCACAAAATTTGATAACAGTGGCATATTTATTACCTCTTGGTGCATAACGTGTTACCCCCCAATTAAATGCCATTTCTTTATTTCTGTGGGTCAGGTATCTGGATATGGCTTAGCAGGTCTTATGCTTCAGGGTTTTGCTTACATGGTTACCATCCAGGTATCAACTAGGGGTACAATTGTTGGGGTGCAGGAATTGCTTCACAAATCACACAAATACCAATCTCAGTCAGACAGGGATAGTTTTTGAGCATATGCCCCAGGACTGATGGATCAGGACCATAGTCCAGATTCAGGAACTGAACTGTGACATTGTTAAGATCTACATGGTTTTTAAGCCTTAAATCCACACACGTTGTTCCACCACTCAGGATTTAGGGGTAGGGGATTTCCTTAGGAACATGTCTTTGTTGTGCATTTATCTTTTTTCCATTGGTTGGGGTATTCAACTGTAGCAGGGAACTTCTCTAACATTCATGTCTTACCTTGTCTACCAGGATGGGAATTGTCTTGTCTAACATTCATGTCTTACCTTGTCTACCAGGATGGGAATTGTCTTGTCTAACATTCATGTCTTAATTTGCCAACCAAGATGTCAGTTACTCACTTATATGTCTCTTTCTGCCAAGTAGGATGTCAGTTCCCAGAGAGGTCATGGGAACTTAAACTTGACTTGACCCCTGCTCAAAATGGACATCTTATTTTAAATAGATGCAGGTGTCTTTCTTAGGTTGGGGTCCATCCCACAGGCATCTTATAAAGGCAAATACCATTAAAGCTTATACATAGGTTCAGGCAGTGCTGCTGGGTGGTTGGTTCAGGCCCAAGCTTATTGTGGGTAACTATGCAAAGAAGTTCTACTGACTTCTATCATGATTGGTTTCCAAGGGCACAGAATATAACAGAATATGTAATCAGCTTGGGCATGAGAAAGTTTCCTAGTAACAGCAGAAACGGCATATGAGAAAGTTTCCTTATAATGGCAGACTCGTCAGGTAACAGTTATCTAGGCCTTAACATTCCATCTAGGCCTTAATAGTTTACTTAGGCCTTAACACAATCACCTCAAGGATCAGCCAGAGCAGGATCTATTTCCAGACTTACTGGTATGATTGTGTTCCTCTTGGGCCATTGAGTTGACAGCCTGAGTTGCTCATTGGCTCTTGGCAAAAGGTTGCCTATAGTTCTTTGCAAAGTGGCTTCTTTGACTAAACAAGCATGTGGAGAGAACAATTGTGAAAATGTGAAATTGAGCGTGAGAGCAAGAGCAAGGGAGGCCAGGTGTGTGGAGCACACTTAATTCTTGCACCTAGGAGGCCAAGTGTCCAAGCAGACACTTTTAATATAGCACCTGGGAGACAGAGGCTGGTGGATTTGTGAGTTTGAGACCAGCCTGGTCTACAGAGTGAGTATCAGGACAGCCAGTACTATATAGTGAGACCTTGTCTCAGAAAAAGAGAAAGAGAGAGAAGGGGTTGCAAGAGGGGAGGAGCTTCATCTATGGGAAACCAGTCTTGTAACCTAATCATGGAGGTGACATCTCATTGCCTCTACTGTTCCTCTTGGTTAGAGTCAGTCACCAGGACCAGTGCACAGGACCAGAGGGAGAGAGCCATTGACATTAGGAGACAAGAATCAGCTTAAGCTACATCACAGATTACCAGTCACAAATACCATCTATGGCATGGCATTTACTGGGTAGGTGCTATTTGCAGGCACTCTCCTAGGGCCTTTCTATGAAGGCTTTCAGTCCTTACAAAACTCCCCTGAATGAATACTCTTTCCGTCTCCATTTTAGAGACAATAAAGCACAGGTACAGAAAGGTTCAATTACTAGCAAGTGTCAGAGGTTGTCAGAGGTAGGTCTATGTTCTGGTTGGGGTCAAATATAATGCCTTTAATTCTCCAAAGAGAAGGAGCTTAGTTTAGGTTTTGCAGGACATGAACCTGGTAGGTACTGAGTAGTTGTTGAGTAAATCAAGGAAGGAAGGAAAGGAAGAAGAGAGTGAAGGAGGAAGGAAGGGAGGATGGAAGGAAAGGAGGGTGGGAGGAACATAGACCTGGGTCACATTCTAGCTACTTTTGTTCACTCTCTGGTTCTGAGTCTTGACTCATACTAAGTAATAGATCAATTACTGAGTAGTCAGCTAAGACTCAATTATATCTACTAATCAAGGGGGTCCCGACTTGACTTTTGGGTGTAGGATGCAGGAAGAGGGGTGCTGTGCTCTTAACTGTTCTCACATGGACTTTGCTACTACCTCAGACTTCAGAAGATGTCCCACAGTCTGAATGCTATGAAGAGAGGTACACATGTCTAGTCGCAAGGAACGTCACAGTGGCATTTAGAAGGTGGGCTTGGTACTGTTGGTAGGGTTTTTGATCAGCTTTCTGCTTCAAAAAATGACAAACAGGATGATTTAAGTGCTTCTAGTTTTCTATGCCAAAACACCAAAAACCGAAATGGCTTATGCTCGGCAGAAATTGATGTCTTACCTATCCAAAGCTGGGGAAGCTGAGGTAGAGATTGATCTTGTGGGCCTGGAGAGGGCTCTGCAGCTAAAGGGAAACACACTTACTGTGCAAGCCTGACAGACCATGTTTGCTTCCTGGAGCATCAGAATGACAAAGTGGGAGAGACCTGCCTCCCAAGAGTTGTAGCTTGATGATGATTCGGTGTTTGGTGAAGCTCTGCTCTCCACTCCATAGGCATGCATCTGTAAGAGGAAGGGTGAAAGCCCCTCTGGAGCCTTTTTCATGGGGAATTAATCCCTCTCATGAGGATTTTGCAGTGACTTGATCAACTTCCGTATGCCTTACCTTTAAATATAATTTGAGAGTAAAGCTCTCAGTTTATGAATTTGCAGCAGGCCACATAGGCATTTGGATCATGGTCGGGGATAAAGTGATGAGATAAATGACTCACTAAGCTGGACATAAACTGATGTGTGCCTGAGGCTAAATTCATTAAGGAGAAATGGATAATGGGGGCCAACGAGGCTCCTTTTGAATCCTGCTAACTTTGGCTCCATGATCCTTTCTTTCTTCTCTTCACAGCCAGGGCTTACTCCGTTGGCTCCTTTGGGATGAATCAGAGGATCCAGAGGTCATGACTCATGAAAAACTGTCCTTCCCATAGCCCAGCAAAGCTCATGGTTTGAAGCTACTGCAGTGCACAGTACTGACTTTTTATAAAGTACCTTCTCATTGGCTGCTCCTTTGGGTCTTCAGATGAACCTCTGAAATGATGTTGTGGGAAAGAGTGAATCATCTTCTGCCCCACCCACTGTGCTTATTCCTTAAAATCACTTGGTTGTCAAATTGCGGCGAGATATCCTGGCAAGAAAGGAACAAAACCATATTTAACTACAGACTAATAGCTAGGCTGTATACTGGCTGGGGGCTCTTAGGGCCTTTTTTGTGAAATGAGTGAGCTATCACCTGCTGCCTCTATTTTTCTCATTATATTATTATTATTATTATTGTGTACACATGTGTGAATCACGCATGTATGTCTTCTCATGGGCATGTATCTATTCATGTGGTTCTGTTCAGAAGTCTGTATTAGGTGTCTTCCTTGATTGCTCTCTACTTTGTTGTTTGAGACAGGGTTTTTAATTGAACCCAAAGCTCACAGATTTGGCTGGGCTGGCTGGCCAACAAGCCCCAGAGAGCCTCCTATCACTATCTTCTTGATGCTGGGATTACAGATGTGTGCTGCACACCCAGCTTTCTTGTACAGTGCTTGGGATCTGAACTCATGTCTTCATGTTTGCACAACAGGCAGAGCCATGTTCCCATTCTCAAATGATGACTCCTTGAGTGCCTTTTTACGTGGTTTAAGTAGAGCTTTCTTATGCCTCTGGTGGGGTCTTTTTTTATTATTTTTCAGTTAACATTCTTGATCTGGTTAACACTGTGGATAAGCTTGCCACTCTGTTTGTAGCTGACATAAGAGGCAATTTGCCCTTGAGGTTCTGTTTGCACAACTGACACCCACCATTATTTATTGGTTTTGCACTAGCCTTTTAGGTGTTGTGGAATGTCACCTGTACATGGGCTTCATCATCTCTGGTTTATAAATAAGGAAAGCACACTGAGGAGGGCTTGTTGTATTACCTTTTATTGCATAGTCCCATCTGGGACTATGCTGTGTTGGTGGATGAGGCCGAGTAATGTTGCAAGGGGAGGTACTGTGAGACTAGAGATGCTTCCCCAGCCTGTGAAGAAATGAGAGATTACACAGTCATTCCATAATGTGGGAACTTGAAACACAGGTATGGCTATGAAGCTCATGACCAGGTCCTGCACGGCTGGGCCTGCCACACCTTGTTAATCTCTTCATTATTCTCATAATGGATGCATCTCTTGGTGACAGAGGCTGTTATCCTGGGGAAACATAAGGAGCCAGATGAGAACCAGAATTCATCTCTCTTTCAACTTCCTGAATGCAGAAGCAATTCGACCAGCTGCCTCCCACTCCAGATGCTGTGCCTTCCCCCACCATGATGGACTGTATGGCCTTGAATCATGAGGCACAATAAACTCTCCCTGCCTTAAGTTGCTTCTTGTTGGGTATGTGGTCAGATTAATGGGAACAGTGGTGAGCATAAAAGCTTATTTTGTCCATTTTTGTCCCAGCAAGGTTTCTCTCTGCTTCATTACCAGGAGAACAAGTGGGTGAGTGGGTGTCTTAGCCTAGACTGCATTTCATGTTTGCTCTGTCTGACTGGTGCTTCCTTGCCGTGAGCAGGCTTAAAACAACTACCAGAAAAGGAGAAATGGGCTTTTGATAGATAAGACTGAGATTTATAGAAACCATTCAGCAGACTTCCAATGAGCTTATACCATGGTCAGACCTTTGGACTGGGAGGGTGACATGAGGGGTACAGGTATAAAGTCTCAATCGTATAAAGGCTCAAACTGTTCCAATGGACTTTCTAGTCATCCTTCCTCAAGCCAGTCCCCTGGTGACCCTCTGTTATCTTGCTATCCAAATGCATTTATGTATCATGCTGGACCACAGAGGCCTCCTTCATCCTCTCCCCAGTTCTGAAGAAAAAATCTTGGACGTCTGTTAGGATGTGATGTAGAAGTTGTCATCCATGAGCAAAGGTGTTAAGAAAGTGATCACAAGTCCTGTTGGGCCTAAGGATGCTCTCAGAACCAGGCATCCTCTTCTGCGTTCTCAGAGGTGATTCCCCGTGACTTTCCCAGGGAGCCATGGTCCTCAGCAGCAGGTGGCTTCCATGCCTTCCCTTTATGCCTCTCATGTGACACTGCACTTGCAGCGGACTCTCAAGGTCTAATGTAGCCATCTTGAGTTCTTTTCCAGAACAAGCTGTTTGAGCTTTAATATCCCAGTGCCTACTGGCTGAGTGGTTGGCAGGGCTGGCGGACCTCTGACATGCATTTGGGTAGCAAAGTAACCGAGAGTCACCAGGGGATTGGCTTGAGAAAAGATGACTAAAGAGTCCATTGGGACATTTTGAGCCAATATGTAACTTACTGTGTTTACTCAGTTACTGATCCAGGCTTAATCAGGCCAGTCAAAATCTTTATAATGAGATTTTAAAATAATATCTCTTCACAGATCATTGCAAGGAAATATTTATGGAGGAATGAGTCATTATTTATTGTTAAACTTAAAGGACTTTTGGGGGTTATAAATAAACTCTTCATCATCCAGTCAAAAGTAATAAAGCTCGTGACTTTTCTGCTCTAAAGAATTATGTCCCAGCTTGCCTTTTCCTGCCATTCAGTTTATATCTAGCTTTGTCTCACCCACCACCAGTTGGTGGGTGTTGAAGAAGTGAAAAATAATCTTAATATTTGCCAAGGTGAAATAGAATTAAACTGGTAAATCTGCTACTTAAAGGAGCTGGGGAAAAATACTGAGACGATTTAGAGTTTTTTCCTGAATAGTCTTTTGTTTTTAATTATTTTTATTTCATTACCCTTTTATTTTCATGGGTGATTATATATATTTTAAACCCAAGCTAGAATAAAGCAGAGTAAATAAAATCTACAACCAAGGGACAATGTAGAATGAAAAATATTAACTACCTAGCTTTTTCTTTCTTTCTTTCTTTTTATTTTTTTTTAATTTAATTTAATTTAATTTAATTTTATTTTATTTTGGTTTTTTTTTTTGAGACAGGGCTTCTCTGTGTAGCCCTGGCTGTCCTGGAACTCACTCTGTAGACCAGGCTGGCCTCGAACTCAGAAATCTGCCAGCCTCTGCCTCCTAAGTGCTGGGATTAAAGACGTGTGCCACCATGCCCGGCTTTTGATTTCTATTATCAGTGCCTTCATCCCTCCATCCTCTATCCACCCACCTGTCAATCCAATAGATCCCATTTCCATCTATGGACCCATCAACCCAGGAGCCATTCGTCCACCCATCTGCTGACCCATCCATCCACTCTATCCATCCCAGAGCACATTTCTATTTATTTGTCCGTTTGTCCATCCATCCATCCATCCATCCACCCATCCACCCACCCATCCATTCCATTCATTCCTCCCATGCAAAACATGGCCAGATTTTCATGTAGTATTGAAGTTATGGGATGGGTAAGTTTGTTATGGATGACTGCTCTGTTAAGACTTAACAATACACCTCTTCCCTACCCACTCCTCTGTTATGACAATGACTCTAGGCTTTTTCAAATAATCCTCTGGGGCAAAACTTCTTCTCGTTCTAACTGAACCCCACATCCCATAGTGTCCACTGGACCCCACATCCCATAGTGTCCACTGAACCCCACATCCCATAGTGTCCACTGAACCCCACATCCCATAGTGTCCACTGGAGATATCAGCAGGGAATTCAAGGCTATATTTTCTGCACGTTACTGTCTCCCATCTCCCACTGAAATGTGGTTATTCCTTGGTTGTCTCAAGTAAGGGCTGTTTTTCCTCCCATACTGCCCATAACATCTGCTCCTGTGACATGCACGATGTCTGGGAATGTTGTTCTTTTTACTACTCGGTGCCTCATCAGCTGCTGTCTATCTGCAACCCTTGATCACAGGAGAATCTCGTATTTGGCTCAGCTACCTTCTTCTCCCAAATGCCATTCCTATCCTCAAGACCTTATGCATCCATAGCAATGGCTCACCCCGGACCATTGTCTCCTAATTCTTGATCTCATCTTCAATGGATTTTTAATTTACCACATATACAATGGGGCACCTGGAAGCTTAGCAGACACCAATCTAGGTCCAAACAGCTCTGCCCTAAGGCAGTGGACATTACAGAGGCGAGGAGCTACCAAAAAATAAGCAGAGAAACAAGAAAATCTCACTTTGAGAGTTGTTCCTGGAGAGGTAAATAGACTATTGTGGGTAGAAGTGACAGTGTTGGGGAGATGGATTTGCTTAGAGGGGTGAAGAAAGCTTTCCTGTGATTTTGAAATGTTGAGCCAAGTCTTAAAACGTGACAAGGGGTTGTTATGATTGCTCCAATTGTCAACCGATATAACCTAGAATCTGCTGGGAAGAAAATCTTAGTGAGGGATTGTTTAATTAGGTCAGTCTGTGGTCATGTCTGAGGGGGATTGTCTTGATTACCTTAACTGGCGTGGGAAGACCCAGCCATGGGTGGGACCATTTCCTGGGCTTGGGTTCTGGACTGTGTGAGAGTATAGAAAGGAAGCTGAGAGTGAGCATGCGTACATTCATCTCTCTCTGCTCTTGACTGTGGATGTGGGATTCAGGAAGAAGTGTGAAGCCTTCCCTAGATGTATTTTCCAAAGTAGGAAGTCAAGTCGTAGAATCTGAATGTTCTCTAGTGTCACTAAAGCTTGTCTGACCTCTGAAACTCCACACCTGATGACCCACTCAAGCAGTGCACTGTTTTCTATGTATTGCTACAGATTCAACACAGCGCTTCCCCTGGCTGTGTCATTCAACCACAGTGCTTAGCCATGGTGCCAATGCTCTCCTGTAGCAGAAGGGCCTTCTGACTCACCCAAAAGTGAAGCAGATATTTCCAGTTTTACCCTGGGACTTCCCTTTATCACCATCTTGGAGCTTTTACTTCTGGATTAAAAAGAGAATTAAAGATTTGTATTCGTTTTAAAATTTTTACCCAAATATATGTTGTGCGCTGATGGAGCACACTCCCACCACTCCCCTTCATTCTTGCATTCCTCACCCTCCATATTCCCTGTGAGTTCTTTTTGTTGTCCTAGGCAGTTTCTTTTCTACACTTGTGTGTGTGTGTGTGTGTGTGAGTGTGCGCTGTCTGCATGTATGTAAGAGTACCTGTGGGTGCTCATATGCATGTGTACCTCTGTGTGCTGTCTCCATGTGTACCTGTGGGTGCTCACACCAGTGTGTGCATATGTGCAAGGTGGGCCATTGAGCATCCTCCCTCTACTCTCCACTTTACTCCTTCGAGGGGAGGGGGCTCTCTCACTTGAACATGAAGCGTACAGTCTTTTCGGGTTGCCTGATTGGCCAGCAAGCTC
The DNA here is from genome assembly GCA_019843965.1 of Rhynchomys soricoides. NCBI lineage: Eukaryota > Metazoa > Chordata > Mammalia > Rodentia > Muridae > Rhynchomys > Rhynchomys soricoides. The sequence continues at coordinate 5,919,564 of JADRCH010000034.1, forward strand.
AAGGAATCTTCTTCCACCGGAGCTGGGATTATAGGTCTGCCTCTAAGGCTCTACCCAGCCAGCTAGATTCCTGTGAGATGGTCTAGGTGTCCTGGCTGGAGGGTTTAGCTTGACTGACATTGTTTTATGGTCCGAGATGTGCTAAGGAGTTTGGGGAAGGGGGACAGAGCTTCAGTATCCAATGCAAATCTTTTAGTCGATGTTCACATTTTTGGCTTGTTAATTGTCCCAGTTATCTAGACGGTAGCCTATGGATTGGTATTCCCCAGCCTGGAGATTCTAAATTTTATCATCCTCAGAGCTTTAGTTCCCCTAATATGATCCACTTAAAGTGTACCGAAAGACCAAAGTTATTTAAAAAGTAACACCAAGGTTTCACTTGCTATGTTAGTCTTGTGACAATGCTGTTCTAGCCTAGGTATTCTTTGCCTTGAGAAGGGATGTTATATTTCATAAATTATTTGCATCAATACAAAGTAGGTTTTTTACTATTAAATTTTGAATGTATTAATAGTTAAAAGTAGCTCTGTTCTAATTTCTCACACAACAAATATCAACCAATAGACTATATTAAGATCCATATAAACTAAAACTAAACTAAACTAAAACTTTTTTGAGGTTTTCGAAGACTTTGAAATTGGCCTGAGACTATAAATCTGAGAATTGTTCTAGACTCTAGAGCTAAGAGAACAACCCTCTAGCATTTTATGGACAGGACTACGCTCACCTGGCCAGGTGACACAGGAAAGAATCCATCTTCTTCTCTTTCTCTTTCATCCCATTTCCTTCAGAGGTTCCTGATCTTTGCAGTGATGGAGCTGAGACAAAGCTTGTATCCTTCAGGACATTGTTAAGCTTAGAAATCAACCAGCAATCAGCCAGCCTTGAAGGCCCATGCATTTCTAGAGATGCTTCCCGTTACCTAAGATGATATACCTTGTTTCTTGGAGTGACAGCTGACTCAGCAGGCACATGATGGAAGCCCAGAGGAGATTGTTTGTGGGGACTGGGAGAGAAGCCTTCTTAGTAGATGCTGAAGACTGAAGGTTCTAAGCTCTGGTCACCTGTAGGTGGCTTTGATGATAGGCTCTTTTCAGGAGGAGTGGTGGCAGCAGAGACCAGGTTAAAAGAGCTTCAGGCCCACCCTCTCCTCACTTCCTTGTCTTTTTCTAGTTGCCTTCATCCTCTTCCATCAGTAGACTACAACCTGTCTCACGCTGTTCTTCCCACTTTAAGCCCTCTTGTTTTTCATCTTTGTAAAAGAACTGGCATCCCTCATGACTTGGAAGGTTCTGTGTGGCTTAGCCCCTGCCATTTCCATCAGACCATTGGTAGATATCTCCTGCCTTTGCCTTCCTCAGCCTAGGGGCCTGGTCTCAGTTTTATGGACAACACAAGCAGATTGTTTATGACCAATGCTCTTCCCTATTCTATATCTCTTGGCAAGATACTTCTATTCTTTAAAATATCAATGCCATAGACCTTCTTCAGCAGACAGTCCCATCTGCTCAACCTGAGGCCAGTTTTCCAAATGATGTAGTCCTACTCAGCCTTTTGTTTTATTTGATTTTAACAATCACATTTGTGGTGGTTTGTGTAGGTTTGGTCTCCATAGATTAATATATTTGAATACTTGGTCCATAGGGAGTGGCACTCTCAGGAGGTGTGGCCTTGTTTGAGTAGGTGTGGCCTTGTTTGAGTAGGTGTGGCCTTGTTGGAGGAAGTGTGTCACTGGGGGCAGACTTTGAGGTCATTTATACGTCAAGTTCCACCCAGTGTGGAATCCAGACTCCTCCTAGCTGCCTTTGGATTAAGACGTAGAGCTCTTGGCTCCTCCAGCACCATGTCTGCCTGTACTTTACCATGCTTCCTGCCATGATGATAATGGACTAAACCTCTGAACCTGTAAGCAAGCCCCAATTAAATGTTTGCCTTTATAAGACTTGCCTTGGTCATGGTGTCTCTTCACAGCAATAAATCCCAAATGAAGACAAAGTTATCTTTCTTTGCTTCATAGCATATGCAACAATTAGTTATTATATACAAGTGTGTCTAGACAGGTTCTGTCTGGCTACTCAGCAACAAGGGTATCATATTTTTGGTTAGTTGCTGGCAGGTGGCAAAGCAGTTTCTGTCATGATACCAGTTGCCTTTGGCCTGGAGACTGGTTTGAAAGAATTTAGTAAGTTTTGGTAACTCGAGGGGAAACACGAGACCACACCAACTCTGGGAACTCTCGATTAATTATTTTTGAGCTGTTCCAACAGAACTCACGAGAGATTTATTTAATAACATTATATCCCTCCAAAATTTACTGGGCAAGCTACCGAACTAAACGTTTGTGACTTCACATTCTGGGTTTTAATAACAGAGAATCGATAACTTGCTCCCATTCATTGAAGTCTGCAGTTAAAATGTGTCTGAAGGGTCCCCAACGGGGAGAGAGAGCAGGGACCCAATCCTTCGTATTGTCAATCTTAAATCTTTTAAGCTTTACCCATTTTGGAGGGTGTGAAGTGGTAAGCTTACTGTGCTTCTAATTTATACTTCCCTAATGTGTAATGAACTTGGGATTTTTAGCTCAAGGGTGGAAGAAATGTCTGGAAACTGGACACATAACAGGTTAGAGGCTGAGTCAGCTTGTGTTTTGACCCTTGGTGCTCATGTTTTCTTCTGGCATTTTTTTAGCAATATAAGGTGGATATTTTGCTTCAAGATTTTTTGGGAAGGTTTAGTCCAGGGCAGGGGTTCTCAACCTTCCTAATGCTGTGATCCTTAAATACAGTTCCTCATGTCGTGGCGATCCCCAAACATACCTGTAATTGTGCTACTGTTAAGAGTCATAATTATCTTCTATGAAGGATATCTTTTATATCACCCACAAAGGGGTTGCAACCCATGGATTGAGAACCACTGGTCTAGAGGCATCTCTGAGTTGCAGTATCATGAAAATCAAACCTGCAAGCAAGCATGCAGGGAAGTCCCACTTTCTATAGCAGAATTTTGACAATTTTCCTAGGAAGGTGCCAAGAGAGGGCATGGCATCCTTTGAGCTCTTACTATGTCAGCTGTGTGCTTTGTCCCAGCACATCTTTGCCATGACCTTTAGAGGCAAGGGCTGGTACTACAGCCATAGTGTGTTGGTGTCTCAACAAGCCCTGAGGTTTGCCTAGGGCTCACAGAGGCTAGTTAAAACCCCGGTGACGATGGCATAGTATGTACTCATAATGCATACTTTATTCTGGGAGAGCTTATCTTCAGGTAGAAAGTTGTGCAGCTGTGTGAAGGTCCCAGTTCTGTTTTTTCTTCCCTATATGACCTTGGGCAACATAACCTAGGTTTTTGGAGCTTCTATATGATGAAGATATCAATACTTGCCCTTCAGGGCTAACATCAAGCCTGACTAAAATTTCCTCATATACCAAATGTCTGATATATCTTCATGAAGACTTAGAAATGGCCAATAAACACATGTTCAAGTTCATTTGACATCACTGTTCATTAAAACCATGATAACACATTGCCCCGAGTCGAATGGGTAAAACAGAAAGATTTGACAGATTACAACATGAAGCTTTGGAATGGAAACAGCTTTCTTGTGCTTCTGGGCAAGAGTATACATGGGAGTAAAGCCTGTGAAGAAATCATGTAGTAGAATCGACTAATGATGGCGATGTTTGTGCGCCATGGTTGGTGATTTCCATTCGGAGGGAATGGTGGTTTGTGTTCACCAAAAGACAGAATGTTCATAGCCCCATTCATAGCATCGAAAATTAGACACAAAAACATTCTTCAAAGGAGGAGGAATACAGAAGGGGATATCCTTCGTCAGCCAGCTAACTAGAGATGCATACAGGAGTCCCACAGGTATTCTGCCAAATGAAAGAAGCCAGACACAGTGTACATTTTTTATTCTACTTTTTATGGAGTTTCTATTTCTACTTCAATTGTGTGAACTCAAGAATGGGCCAAACCAACCTTTGTCTAGAAAGCTCTGAGCAGCGGTGACTCCTGTGGAAGACACACAGGGGGAGTTGAGGAGTGTCTTGTCTTGAATGGCGTCATGGCTCATGAATGTAGATAGGTAAAATTCATTAAGCTGCACGTGAGAGATGCGTGGGCATTATTGTAAGTCACATGACATGCATAAAATGTTAAGATACAATGTATTGGGCGTGTAGTAAATGCTCAACAAACATGAGAATCTTCCTTTGTTTTGTTGCCTTCTAGATAAGAATGTTGGGGCTGAGAGGATGGCTCAGTGAAGTGTCTGCCACACAGTCACAAGGGACTGAGTTTAGATTCCAGAATCCAGGTAAAAAGTTGAGCATGGTGGTGCATGCTTGTAACTCCAGTGCTGGGGGTAGGGGCAGAGGCAGGAGGATCCTTGAAGCTGATTGGCTAGCATAGATCAATTAATGCACTCCAAGTTGAATGAGAGTCATTGTCTCAAATGATAAGATGGGAACCATTCAGTGGAGGCACTGGACTTGGACCAATAGGGCCAACAAGCATACATGTGTGTGTAGACACATGTGTATGTTCATGGGTGCATCCACCCACATGAATGTACACACACACACACACACACACACACACTGTGACTCATATCCACAAACAGTGATTTTTCCACCCAGGGAACATAGGCCAGTTCAAGAGGAAGAGAAAGCCTCATGCAGAAAGCTGGGTTACCACAGACCGAGTGAAATGACCCCTTGAGATAACAAGGACTCACTGGTCCGTGTGGCATGGGTAAGAAAGATTCTCCACTACTGTGTGGTCATGGGGAACCTTGTGGAAAGTGGAGCATTTCAAACAGTTGATGGTGAGACGAGAGGGCAAAGCGTAGAGGTGGAAAGGATTCAGGGGAGAGCTGAAGGAGTGGGTGTAGCCAGGATGTGTGTGTGTTGAGTCGGAACACATGGGTAGAGCACTCATGGAAGACTTGGATTCCAGGAGGAGCCGTTTAGCCATGACTCTACTAGAGGAACTTGGAGAGATTTCTGAGTCATGGTGTGAAGCTGACAACTGGAGATAGCTGGGGAATGTTAGTGTCAGGGATACCTCAGAACAGAAGTTACAGTTACCAGGGCTCGATAAGTTCTGAAGAAAATGCCTGGAGCAAAGGCCAAGTGTGGTTGTCCTGGGCCACACTGAGAGGGGACAGAGTTACACATGGAGGGTCTCGCTCTGTCTTTCACCTTGCTGAAAATCCAGTGTCGACTACAACCAGGAAGCTGGAGGCTTCAGGGTTAAATCCCAAGTGATATTTTTTGAGAAAGGGATATTTGTCTATTCAGTCCGGAATAGGGATGCCAAGTGTGCTTCTTGCATGAGAAGGGGAGGGAAGTGCAATAGAGCATGGTAGGACCTACACATGGATCGCCTCTTAGCTGCAGCCTCCGCCCTAACCCAGCAGGAACTGAGTTGCAACACAAAGTTGATTTAGTCAAGGGGGAAAGTCAAGCACAGAGTCATATGACCTTCTGTCATTGGGTCACTGCTACAGGTGGCTCCTGGTGGGGAGATGAGGATTGTAGTCTGTGGACATGGCAGGTCCTGTGTCCTGGACCATTTTCTGGGGTGAAGGGTAGGTGAAGATCCATTGGCAGCAGCATCTAGAGCAGCAGAGAACAGACACTGTAATAAAGAAAGTGGGCCAGGGAGGCTACCAGTACATCCATGACAGTTCTGTCTTGGGCACACAAGACAATAGTCTCTCAAAACTAGTTCTGTCTGTCTCTCCTGCATGAGAGCATCATCGGACCAGTTAGTTTTAACATGTTGTCTGTCCCTTCCAGTCTCCTTGATCCCATGGCCATCCCACTGAGGTCCCACTATGATGAACTCTTTCCTTGTCTGCTTCCCCACCAGAGAGAGCCTCCTGAGGGCTGGAGTTGGTCTCACCATCCCATTGTCCCTCTCAACCCCAGAGACTGCCCCATCCTTGGCACAGAACAGACTAAGTGACATTGCTTGGCCTCTGGGGTCCTGAACTTGTGTTCCCAGTGCCCACACAACCACCCTCTGTCTATACCCAGATTCAGAGCCATTGACTTTGGGACACAGTGATAAGCTACATGTGAAAATCAGGCAACAGGCAGCTGTACTGAGAGCCTTCAGCCTTTTTTTTTTTTTTGGTTATCTATACCTTTAAAAAGTTTATTTAAAACAAATTATATGGTAAATTTCTTCTCCCTGCTCTCCAAATGACACTGTGAAAGGCAATTTTGCAACGTCTCTCTTGGAAAGAGAGAGAGGAAAAAAAAACCCTAGGAGATTTTAAAGCCGGATAATTATTTGTATCAGCAGGAAATCAGAACTCTATGTCGGCTCTGAACAGGTACTGGGAGAACCTGACTGTTTAATTTCCCTTAAACTCCTTTTGCGAGCATTTAGTGCTAAGAAGCTCACACTCAGTGTCAGGGAATGGTGGGGAAGTCAATCGGAGGGGAAGGACAGGGATGACAAACTAGACGGCTGCAAATAGTTTATACCGAAGAGCTGGGTTTCTGTGTTTACCAGCAATGGACTCTGGGAGCCCAGGGACGTTCATAGCCTGGGCTTGCCCTCCCTCCCTCAGCTGCTTTCCTATGGAGATGCTGGCAAGATCCTGGATCCTTCAAGCACTTGGAAACATGCTTCGACCACTTCCTAAGTGTCCTGTGGGCAGATGAGTGGTTGAGTCACAGCCTACTTAGCCTACATTGCTCATGGTCTGTAAGAAAAGCAATTCAAGGAGCCGCACAAACTTTCTTGGCTGCCTCTGAAGGCTCTGCAGCTTTATTGCCGGATGAATTAGAGGCTAGGGAACCTGAGGGGCCACGTGTCATCCATCCAATGTAAATTCCATTAAAGGGAAGCCTATTCTTTGCCATTGCCTATTAGTGTCTTCTGTCTGCGAGTAAGCCTGCCACCTTAAAGACCACTTTAATAATGTAATCCAGTTTCCAAATGAAGTTTAAATGAGGTAGGCTCTTGGCTAATTGCTAGAGACCCGGAGACTACAGTTGTAGACAGGGCGAAAGGCATGCTGATAGATGTGGACAGGTGACAGTGACATCATGGAGGGAGGTGTTCTTTGTTGTGTTGGAGCTGAGATAGTGTCAAGAGAGACTAGCATGTTTGAAAGGCAATCAAGGCTCTCCGGGCAGAGGGACATGGCTGAACACAGGCTTGGGAGTCTGTGCAGTCCTTGGGTTTCAGGAACTGTGGTATGTGGTGAGGAAGGAAGCTAGGCTTGTGGGCCTGGGTAGAAATGAGTGTTGCTATGGATCAACAGCTCCCCAGAGCTCCCCAGAGGTGTGACCGTGACGTTTCATGTGTGTTGGCCATGGTGATAATAGTGACCCCTCCACAGTGGGATTTTGGGAGTCAGACTCCTGTGTCCCCCCCCCCCCCAATAGGCAGGTTCTAGAGATGCCTTAAGTCACCCACACTGGCAATTCTGACCTTCGGTGGCACATCTCTGCCAGGTACAGTTGAACACATGAGCTAAAACAGAGAGGGAAGGCAAGTTTAATCCAAGTAGTCCTGGAAAGGGCAGCTCATGGTTTTCTAGAATGGTTTTTGATCAGTTGGCTGGCATGACCTCCTAGAGGTTTAAGAAACTTGATGCCATTTAAAAAAAAAAGTCATTGCTTAGTTATCAGTGACTCAAACAAGCAACTTAAGAGTACCCAGGTTTTGCAAAGAGCTAGATTTTGCAAATATCTGTTTCCTCTGTCTTCGAGCCTTCCTTCTCTTTCCCGGTCTGCCTTGGTTTTATTCTGCTCTCAGAAGTTCTTTTCTGACTCAGATTCCAGCCCATCACCAAGAGGGATAGCTCATTTCAGCACGTGTTATGTTGGCTCTGAGTCCTATGGTGGTGGCACGGGATGACGATTGGATGCTCACAGTGTGGCAGTGATGACAGCAATGACTGCAGCTGTCAAAACCACAGGTCCTGCCATGGAGTTGCCTTCGGGATAGTATGCTATGGTAGGTAGCCCATGCCCCTGACCCTCTGGTTCTAGCCTTGCTCTGGGTTTCCTGTCACTAGGAAATCATACAGTAGACACAAAGAAACTGAACCAAATCTCCTACAACCTGCTGTGTATCAAAAGACTTTCTGAATTGCCCTAAGTGGACAACACGCAGATGAAGAATACTTTGTAATCTTTGTATCTACTGCAATCCTCAATCCACATACAACATGTGTTTATTCCTTAAATAGACAAAGGCAGAGTGAATCAGGAGAATGGGTTTGTAGATCTCTCCTAGGCTTAAAACTCAAGTAGGCTTAAAACTCGAGTAAGCCGAGACTAGAGAGATAGCTCAGAGGTTAGGAGAAGGGTACCGTTCTTGCACAGGACCTGAGTTCAATTCCTGCCACCCTCAGGCAGCTCATGACTACCTACGGCCCGAGTCCTATGGACTCGGATGCCTCTGGCTTCCTTAAACACTTACACTCATGTGTAGACACATAAAGAATTAAAGATAAAATCAAATTTAAAAATTGTTGTACAGAGACATCGCTACATCCTATCCTACTTCAGGCAGCTCTTGAGTGGTGGCTGAAAACCACCAGCTGACTCGTCACCCCTAATTTTATTGCACATCTACTCTGTGCTCAGAACAGTATTTATGGCTGAGAAATGCCTAAGCGCCCTAGGCTGTGCCTTCTCCGGGACAGAAGTTTTCTGTGTGTCTCTCACTCACAGGGCTGACTTCCCATCACACCCCACTTGACATGAGCGAGCAGATGTCCTTCTGGGTCTCTAGTGCTCCAGGAGTCATGTGTCACATGCCCAGTGAAAGTTTGGTGACTGAGTGGCAAGTGCTCAAAAAACTATTTTCAGGGGGCTGGAGATAGGCTCAGTTGTTACAGCGATTCCTGCACAAGTAAGGGGACCTGAGTTTGGATTCCCAGCAAATGAGTGCCAAGTAAGAAGCTGGGCAAGGGCGATGCCTGTGGTGGGTGGTGGGGGAGTGGTCAGGACAGACCCTTGTCATTGGCCAGCCAGTCTAGTGAATTCCTGAGCTCCAGGTTCAGCGAGAGACCGTGTCTCAGAGAATGAGTTGGTGAGCAGTTGAAGAAGACACTGATATTCATTTCTGGCCTCCACATGAATGCATAGTGTGTGCATGCTGCAAGCACATGTGTACATTACACATGGATGCAAAAATAACACATACGCATGCTCCTACAGACAACCGTCTTCTAAACACACAGCTTGTCATTTGTGGGCCCAGCGGTAATGGCTTTCTTCCAGAGCTTGTGGGATGAGGTGGCCCTCGGCTGGGCATGCAGAACCAGCCGAGATGCAGCTCCCCTCAGCTGTTTTCTGACCTTAGAAAGTCCTTGACTGAAACAAGTTTCTTTCTGTGAAATAAAAGGTTTGGCTCTGTGTTGCTCTTCTCTCTCTTCCAGCTCAAATCCACTCACATTTTAAGGCTATTAATAGAATCTTTAGAACTGTGCAAAGATGTAAAAATGTGTGTTCCCTGAGGGCTGTAGAGGATGCGAAAGAAAGACAACCTGGGACATAGAACTCATTTCTGCCTTGCTTAGAAAGTGCTTGTTTTCGTTCCTTATAACATGTAGATAGGAGAGCCTTCTGTCTACTCTGGGGTCCTATGGCAATTAATTAGTTAATGTCTGTGCAGTTTGAAGGGAACGGAACGCATCACACGTAATAAGCCGTAGCGATGCTAAGTGTTATTATCTTCCACCCAGATTCTCCCTTTATACTTCATTTTCATATCACGATCACCATTACGGCACCAGTCAGAGCTCTTCTGGTTAATTACGCTACTAGTGAAAGGGACAAGAATTCCCTTTAAAAGTTCATTCCAGCTCTTCTCTGTCTCCAGCTCCTTCTTCCATCTCTCTAGTGCAACATTAAGCATTGCTAATGACTCAGGGTCAGTAAATATGGTCACTCCTGTTCTTCCCTCAAGATCACTATGATCTGGAGGCACCAACATTGTCACAGGCTAGCAAGTGGTACATACAGACACTCCAGAGCACTCTACACGCTACCCTTTAGGGTTTTCTTCGTGTGTGTGTGTGTGTGTGTGTGTGTGTGTGTGCGTGTGTGCGTGCGTGCGTGTGTGAGAGAGAGAGAGAGAGAGAGAGATTGAGATTCTGCTTCTTCCACATGGTGAGATGGGACAGGTTTTCTCAGGGTTGGGTGCTGCTGTTGCTGCCCTGGATCAAAGCAGCTGTGATCACACACTAAGACCCTCAAGAGACTGGGCCTATGAACATTCCCTTATCCATGAGAGGGAGGCTAGTGTGGCTCTCCAGGCTTCCATGAGATGCTCCCAAATTCTGTAAGAAGTAAATGGCTAACTATGAAGCTTTTGTGTATCCACATAATTCTGTAAGTAACCTGAATAAATTTGGCTCACCAGTCTGGACTTGGGCAGAATACACTCTTTGGTCTGTTGATGTCTTCTATAATTAAATACAAACAGGGACCAATATAATCAAGAATGTGTAGAGCATTCATGGGGGGGGCGGCTCGATGTGGACAGTCACCTTTCTGAGATAGGATGGCAGGTCTCCTAGCTGTAGTGACAGTTGCTTGGGTGTTACTAAGAGGTGATAAGATATGAAGCTGAGGTCTAGACATCTTTACAGAGGGAACTTTCTCCAACTCAGAGTCCATCCCCTGCTAGGCACTTTCAGCCCCTGTGTCCAAACTCAAGTGTTTAACTCATGGAAAGATCAATCGGTGTGGCTGAGAAGACCTTGGTAGGACATGTTTTGGCAGATCGGAGGGATGTAGGTTGGTATGAGAATTGGGTTCTAAATCAGTTAAGAGGAGATGAAGAAGAAGAAGAAAAAAAGTAGATAAAAGGGCCTGCTTGGGTCACTTAGAAGCAAATGTGGCAAGAACTGCATGGATCCGGAATTCCTCGAGGGAAAACAGAAGCCTTTAATGTGGAATAGCAGGTCACAGGAGGCACAGACAATGAGGTGTGGGCCATTCCTCTTGTGCCACTGCTGCTGTTGAGGAAGGAGATCTCATGGGCTGGTAGGAACCACCCCAGCTGCTCCCTAATAGAGTGACCAAAGTAGCTTGCAGGTGAGGGACATGCGGGGTGACCAGAGGCCAGGAAATGAATTGTGGATTTGTTGGTTACCTGCTAGTGTTCAGAACACTTGGGCTTTGTATGCTGGGCCTGAGTGAGTCTTAATTCATGCAACCCCCAAGATGCAATGGGACAAAAGGAAGAAGGGGTATTGAGTATTATAAAAAATAAAGACTGTGTTTGTCTGAGGGACAGGCAATCCTTCTTAAAGGGTATAGCATGTGCATTTCTTCTTTGAAAGAAAGTAGCATGGTTGGACATTTCCAGACCTGTATCCTGTTCAGCAGCTAGCTGTGACTGATAGAGAAGTATGTCAGCCATGGAGAATGACTACAGGATTATAAAGAACTATATAAGGTGGTGACTCCCTTCCAGGTGACAATACTGGAGACTGTGCTTTTGGCAGAAAAACTGATGCAAGGAAACTCCTAGGTCAGCTAGCTTCATTCTATGGCATCCCTCTCCTGGCACCTAGCATCCAACTTAAGGCTGAACACATAGGTTTCTCTTTACCCCACTGTGCTGGTTGCTTATATGTCAGTTTGCCACAAGTTTAGAATCATCAGAAAGGAAGGAGCCTCAGTTGAGAAAATAGCTCCATAAGGTCCAGCTGTAGGGCATTTTCTTAGTGATCAATGGGGGAGGGCCCAGCCCATTGTAGGTGAGGCCATCCCTGGGCTGGTGATCCTGGGTTCTATAAGAAAGCAGGCTGAGCAAGCCACTAAACATCACCCCTCCATGGTTTCTGCATCATCTCCTGCCTCCAGGTTCCAGTCTTACTTGAGTTCCTCTCCTAACTTCCTTCCATGATGGACATGTAAGCCAAATAAAACCTTTTCTCACCAACATGCAATCAGAGACTGCAGTAGAGACCGGGGCTCAGAGCCAAGAAATACAAATGCTCTGGAGCTCTCCAAGTTTAGGGGTCTCCTAGGCTGGGTCTGTGGGTCTATACACAATTATCTTCCAGGCAAGTGAGTGGCACAGCGGCCCTTGTTTCTGTGCAAGGAGAAGATGTGTTAGCTTCTCAGGTCTGGGCATCATTGGCATTCTCAAGCTTGAAGAGGGTCTCTGGGGACACAACTCATTTGAAGCATGCCTCATTGCACAGAATGCCCTTTTCCTGAGATCAGCAAGGCAGGAAGCTTTAGCTGGATCATTGCATGTTTCCCAGGAGGCAGCTAGCAAAGGCAAGAGGTGAGCAACATGAGCAGGCTGCACTGATTTATAGAATCCTAAGGAGAGACGGCCACAGGATGAACAGTGAAGGAAAAGCTGATTTCGCTGAGCTTGCTGGGGTTGGGGTTGAGATGGGCAGGGAGAGGGAAGAGTCAGGTGAGATCTTGTGATAGGGAATGGGGTGAATGTGGGTCCAAGATGAAATTGTTAAAGCCTAAATCATGTGCTTCATATTGTGATGTCTTCTCTGTGCACTTATACATCTGTGCATACATGCATGGGTGTGGAAGTCAGAGGGTAACTCTTGGTGTTGTGTGTCAGATGCCTTCAATGCTTTCTTTGAGACAGCCTCTGTCATTGGCTTGGCCATAGCCTAGGCTAGTTGGCCAGCAACCTTCCAGGAACCTGCTTGTCTTCACGCTCCACCTTGCCATCATTGGGATTCTAAGTAAGTGTCACTCTGTGTGGCCTTCAGTGTGGGTTCCAGTGGTAGGCAGGGGGTTTACCCACTGGGCTATCTCTCCTGTCCCCGTGGGTATTTTCTCAAACTACACTCTACTGAACTCTCACAAATGTTGGGTTCCAAATTTTAGTTCTTGCCATGAAATCTTGCAAACGAGGTGCATATGGTAGAGCATACCTGTAATTCTTGCCATGCCAAGATGGGAGGGTAGTTGAGAAACCCTTGTTGGAAGCTTGGGCTGTATAGTGAATACCAAGTTAGCCAGTTCCCTGGGCTACAAAGTGAGAGTCTATCTTGAAAAAAACAAAACAAAACAAAACAAAAAAATCTTGTAAGTGAAATAGAATCATCTGACACTGCTCTTGCTCCATTGCTGGTTCCACATTTCGCCCAGGGTAGCAAATAGGCAGTTTGCTGAGGGTAATCCTGGACATTGGACTTCTCAAAACTAGGAAATTTGAGAGCGAGAGTGCAAGACTTGAGCAAAATTTGATTGACATGCAGGTGGAGGCAAGGTTCGGCGTCAAATCTTAGGTATTTCATCTCCCTCCTTCCTCTGCTTTGAGTCTCTTTATTTATTCACTCATCAAACATTCACTGAGCATTTAGTAGGCACCAGCTGGGGTATGGAGATGAACGGGAGAAATACAGTCCCTAACTATCCAATATGGCTGTGGATGGAGCTAACAGGCTGCACTCACTCATTGGCTCAATAAATATTTATAGAGAGCTTAGTGTTTGATCATCTCTGTGTTAGGTATTGAGAATAAAGGAGCAGACAGGCGAGAACAAATTACTGTTGCTTTTGGAGAGGCTGTAGTGTGAGTGGGAAAGATGTTAAGCAAAGAAGTTCATTAAATGAAAACATAGTGACATAGTTTGAAAGATGCTCTAGGGGCTGGAGAGATGGTTCAGCGGTTAAGAGCACTGGCTGCTCATCCATAGGATGAGGGTTTGATTCCCAGTGCCCACATGGCAGCTCACAACTGTCTGCAACTCCAAGATCTAACACCCTCACAAAGACATACATTCGAGCAAAACCAGCAATGCACATAAAAAAATAAATAAAAAGAAATAAATTATTAAAAGAAAAGATTCTCTAGTGTTCCAGTTCATAGAGGCATATTATCCTGAGTTTCAGACTGTGTTCAGTCATGAGCCACTACTGTGTACTAATTGGGGATGTGTGTGTGTGTGTGTGTGTGTGTGTGTGTGTGTGTGTGTGGTATGGTGTGTGGAACCAAAGTTTGATGGTTACTATGGCCAACTTGACAGGATCTAGGAGACAGGGCTCTTGGTGTGTATGTGAGGAAGCTTCTAGTTAGAGGTGGAAAGATCCACCCAAAATGCATGTGCCACCATTCAATGGGCTGGGCTCTCAAACCGAACGAGGAGAGCTGAGTACCAGTCTTCATCCCATCTCTTTCTGCTTCCTGACTTGGGTGCGTGGGACCTTGCTCCCTCAAACTGTGAGAAAAAGAAGGCCCTTCCTCCCTGCTGTTGCTTTGCCACAGCAGTGGGGGAGGGGTGAAGGCTGTGTGGGAGGCACAAGGTATCAAATGAATGCTGAGGTTCCAGTTCATCAACTTTTCTTAGCATCAACAAAGCCAAGGGAGTCAATGAAGCCTCAAGAGGATGTTATGGGCAAGGCAAAGGCTGGCTGTGGCTCAGGAACTCAGCCACAGTGGGCACTCTTGTCCCTTTGTTTGGTAGCCATAGATCATTTGTTTTTGTCTGTGTGCAGTGGGAGATTTAACCTGACTACTTGGGAAGTTGACATCTACTGCTTTTTCCTCATGCACCTTCTAGCCAATGGAAAGCCCCATTCAAGTGTCAACATGCTCCATCCCATCACGGATAAACCAGGCACAGGGATCCAATGACTAGACATTTTCTGCCGGAGGGTTACTTCTCTTTCTCATAAACAATGCTGATCTTATAGGTTTTGTTTGTTTGTTTGTTTTTGTTTTTTGTTTTTTGGTTTTTTTTGCCTTGAAGTGGTGCAAATCTGCATAACTGTTAATAGGTTACAGTATTAATAAGGTCCCCAACTCTCATTTTCAAAGAGATTTGAAATTGAGATTGGAGATTGAAATTGAATTGGAGATTTGTCAAAGGTTATACTTTCCCAAAATGGCCGCAGAGGCATCTTCCATCTCATGCGGGCTTTGCTGCGATGTTGCCATTTTACTGTCAGGCATTATAGTCTGTGCCCTCGACTTGGATCTGTGTTCTCACTTGGACCCACAGGGTTGATAAAGCCACACTAGCATGCCTGAGATCCAACTTTTAGCTAGGTTGGCAATCTCTACATTTTGTGGGCATGCAAGGTGTGCAATCACCCTGAGGCCACTGGATGTTACATCATGTACAATGGAATAGAGGCCAAGGAGCAGAGAGCATACCAGATATCGATAGAGAAGGCATCATAGAAGCAGCCTTGACTTTCTGAGTGCTCAGCTGAATCCCTGTTATGAGCCTTTTATGACAGAAGTGTAAAGGAAAGAAATGGTTAAGCTGTCAGGTTTTGGAAGTGATAGATTACTTAGCAATGGAAAACGAAAGCCCTTTGTTCCTCTTTCAGGTGTGTGTGTCTGTCCCCCTGGCCTTGCTGACTCCAGGGAACTGAGCAAAGCAGGGATCCGCTCCCACCCAGGTACCTGTCAATGCCATCTCCACACGACACTTTGAACTCAAGCTTTCTCAAGCTGTCACAGAGCCTGACAGATGTGGTGAGGCCGTGATAAGTCAATTTAACCTGAGAGTGCTAGGCTCAGCCTAGTTCTTAGTGAGTCATCAGGACTAAGTTGGGAATAGGAGCAACTTCAGAATCTGTGGGATCCTGCTGATCAACACCCCCCCCCCCCGGGTAGTATTTAGAATACAGGCATATTCCCTGTAGTATGTGGGGACAGAAGTGTTTCACTGTGGAGTTAGATCCCCAGACCTTAAAACAACTCTAAGAAAAGATCTCACTAAGCTGTCCAGGCTGGCCCTAATGTATGGTCAACCTCCTGAATGGCTGGAATTATGGGTCTAGCTGAGTGCACACTTGAATTTGAGTTTGGTGTAGTCTGAGATCTGCCTGCAGGGGCAGATGGGAAAGGAGAGCCCTGGGCTTTAACTTGTACAGCTTACAGCGGCTAAGTACTTATTGTGTCCTAGGCCTTTCTGTAGAATTCATGTTAACAATTTGTTGTTGTTGTTTTTTGAGAGAGATTTCTCTGCATAGTCCAGGCTGGCTTCAAACTTATGATTCTCCTGCTGTTTACCTTGTCAGTGGTGGGATTGAGATCTGCACTCACACACACACACACACACACACACACACACACACCAGTCAGTGGACAGCTTCAGGTGCTTTTCCTCAGGTTCAGTCCACATTTTCTAAGAAAGCATGTCACTGTGGCCCAGAACTTGTCCAGCAGACCAGGCTTTCTAGGTAGTGAGGTTTGTGGATCTGTTTGGCTCCACCTTCCCAGCATGGGGAATAACAGACACAAGTGCATCAAACCCGTTTTGTTCTTTTATAAATGTGGGTTCTGAGGGTTGGATTTACACCCCTGTGCTTTCAAGGTAAACACTTTGCCATGGGCACCATCTCCCCAACCCTCTCTCTTTCAATATTGCTCTTTAATACACTTCTCCAGTGGACGAGTGAGGAGACTGAGGTCCAGACTGTGACTGGTCCTTACAGCATGGACAGAGCAATCCCAAATCTGGTTTCTAAGGTCAGCAGGATTTGAGGCAGTGACTTAGACATGTTCGTTTTAAGGAAACGTGGAGAACACATAATTTTAATCCTGAAAGTGTAGCAAAGAGCTGGCCACTGGACTCCGTGTGATCGCTGCAAACCCTGGCTGTTGCCTCAACCCTTTCAGCCGAGCTGTTTCTGGCAAACACTGGGCACATCGCATCATCCCCCCCCCCCCCTTCCACTCGGAAGTTCTTCTGTTTCCAGCACATATGTTCCTCTGTTCTGGAGTTTGTCCTGACAGAAGCAGGAGGTTTTTGACAAACAACTTTAATATTCTTTGCTTCTGTGTGGCTGGCTCTAATAATCCTGCAAGCCTACAAGGTCACAGGGAAGATTAAATTGGAGACGTCGGAGGCAGATTTTGACACATCATTATTTAAATCCTGAGCTGCTAGAGGGCTCCTGTCCCCAAGAGCCCCGATTCACTGTCCAAATGAACACCCCAAATTCTATGAGGTTGCTGAGCAGAGATTCTGGAGTCCTGACAGGAAGTGCCTGCCCTGCTTGGCGTGACAAGGCCCTCACTTTCTGTCCCAGAAGAGTTACTGCCGGTGGGGGGAGAGAGGATTTTAGGAAATCTGGGTCCTGTCCCATCTCTTGCTGTGGACTTTAGGATTTCATCCAATCTTCATAAATCTTCCATAATTTCTACTTACATAGTTATTTATTTCATTTTGGTTTAAAAATATATATTTAATTTTTATTTGTGTGTGCAAGTGTGTGTATGTGTGTGTGTGTGTGTGTGTGTGTGTGTCTGTGTGTGCATAAGTGTATGTCATGGCTGTACGGATCCTTGAAGAAGCCAGAAGAGGGTGTCAGATCTCCTAGAGCTAGGTAGTTTAAAGCATACAACATGGGTGCATTGAAAAAAAAAAGAAACCTCAGGACCCCTAGAAGAGTGGCAAGTACTCTTAACTGCCGAGCCACCCCTGCAGCCTATTATATTTTATTTTAATTGAGATATATGCTTTAAAAATAAAAATGTACATGTTTTGAACAGTTTGATAAAAATTTTCAAATGTATGGTCCAAGTGGGCATAACCCCAAATGAGAGAGGGGATATTTTCACCATTCCAGAGGGCCCCATCTTTTCCTTCCTAGGATTGTAAGAGCCTACTATATTGCCTGATCTGAACTGATCTCTCTCTCTCTCTCTCTCTCTCTCTCTCTCTCTCTCTCTCTCTCTC
>JADRCH010000034.1:5937241-5962565 GCA_019843965.1 Rhynchomys soricoides
CTCTCTCTCTCTCTCTCTCTCTCTCTCTCTCTCTCTCTCTCTCTCTCAGATCTCACTATAGAGATCTGGCTGTCCTGTAACTCACTCTGTAGACCAGGCTGGCCTCTAACTCAGAAAGATCTGCCTGCCTCTGCCTCCTGAGTGCTGGGATTGCCGCCATGCTCAGATCTTTTCTTTTCTTTCTTTCTTTCTTTCTTTCTTTCTTTCTTTCTTTTTTTTTGTCCCTCCCTCCCTTCCTCCCTCCTTTCTTCTTCACGGGTTCTAGAGATAAAAGCCAACTCTTTCTGTTTTCAAGGAAAGCACCATGAACTGAGATCTCTAGGCTCTCTCTACCACTTAAAACTTCCATCTCCTATCCTCAGGATTGCTGTACTGTATCCCAAGCTCCCAGTGCACTTAGGTGAGCCATTTCAATCCCATCCAAACCATAGCACTGGAGAGACATTTGTTCCCCTTTGGTATGACACTTCTTTATACAAAACCTGACAGAGGAAGGAGGGAAAAGGGGAGGGAGGGAAGGAGAGAGAGAGACAGACAGAGACAGAGGCACACAAAGAGAGAGGACGGACTGGACCCCAATAGCCTTTTCACGGGTACCCATCTACTCACTTAACTCTCTTATACTAAGCCATGCTCCTTAATTTCTATCAATAGGCCCCAATAGAGCCTCAGGCTGTCAATTAAGCCTTATCAGATGGGTCCTTGGAGGACAATTCCAAACTAGAGCACAGGACAGAACTGCCAGGCAATACATCAATAATCAAATAAATCAAATGGGCAATCATCTTGGTTGTGGTTTATCTTGGAAAATCATTTTGAAATAGAGGGCTTGCCCTCCCATTCCCCACAGTGCTTCAATGAGCTCCAGAGAGCAAACCCATCCCAGAGGTGGACTCCAGGAGAACAACTTTAAAGATGAGCCTAGGCTGGTGAGATCATTCGTATTCTGCCGCAAGGTAGCTTGGTTTACAGACTTGGAGTCAGAACATGAGTTGGATCTAAGTTCAGCTGCTAGTTTGTGTGAGGTAAGAACATGACTATCATGGTATGCCAGGGTAGACCTCGGGCATATCACAGACCCAGCCTCCATCCCCTAAACCAGAAGCCACTGTATGCATTTCCTGTGAAGAGTCAGTTGACAATGACTTCAGGCTCAGTAGGCCATTTAGTCTCCTTGGGGATTCTCCACCTTCTCTGTCACAATGCACCCAGGAATAGATATATTTTCTCCCAGGTATGATATGAGCACCCCATCACCATCAGGGAGCAGAGGTGATGCAGCCTCTGTGGTCATGGCAAAGAGACAGCAGAAGCATATGGTGATAGCCAGGTCCGTGATCATAGCAACGGAGCCTCTCACACTTCATAGTGAAAAGAGAAAGGGAGAGCAACTGGACCCTCACTTACAATTCTAGTCGTACTCTCTCCTGCCTTCTGGCTGCATGCAATTGTGGGAGGAGCTACAAGGCACAGGGATGGAAGGTTACCTGAAGAGAGAGCTCTGTGATACAGAGTCCAAGAGGTGGAGATCCGTGATGGGGTGGGGTTTGGCAGTGAGAGCTATTTTCAGTCTCTGTCTCTCTGTTGATTTGGTTTCTACTGCTTTAATAAAGATGGTGACCAAAACGAACTTGGAGAGGAAATTGTTCCCGAAGGCAGAAACTAAAGCAGAGGCCATGGAGGAGTGATGCTTACTGGCTTGCTCCCAAAGGCTTGCTCAGCCTGCTTTCTTTTACCTCCAGGGACAAAAAAAAAAAAAAAAAAAAAAAAAAAAAAATGCCCCACAGACATGTCTATAATCTGAGGGAGGCATTTTCTCAATCGATGCTCCCTCTTCCTGGATGACTCCAGCTTATGCCAAGTTGCCAAAAAACCAACCACTACACCCATGCTTCTGTGAGTAAAACCTCATTTATGCTCTTCTGAGTAACCTATCCTATGCCAAATTCTTGGTTCAGTAACTAGAACTGGGTGGAATCACATCTTTGTGCTGTGTCTCAGATGAACTTTTGTTTGTATCTCTTCAAGAGATTAACATGACGGTGTGTTGGGAAGGCCCAAGGTTGGAGCAACCTGCCCTTGACTGTGTTCCTGGGGATGCTGTGGCTCTTGTCCTAGTCTGACCTCTCCCTTCTCAGAGGAAATTTTATTTCAAGTTTTATTGACCTACCTCAGGACAAGTCATAGCTGTAGTCTTTTTTGTTGTTGTTGTTGTTTGTTTGTTGTTTGTTTGTTTGTTTTTTGAGACAGGGTTTCTCTGTGTAGCCCTGGCTGTCCTGGAACTCACTCTGTAGACCAGGCTGGCCTCGAACTCAGAAATCCACCTGCCTCTGCCTCCCGAGTGCTGGGATTAAAGGCATTTACCATCACTGCCCGGCATAGCTGTAGTCTTGAAGATGTCTTTATGGATGGTCTTGTCTTTGAGTCTAAACTGTCTGAGACGGGGGTCATGGATTCTTTCTACCTATAATGTCCTGGATTTTTATATATTTGTTTTGTCATCATCATCTTGTTCTTGTGTGTATGTATATGCACGTGTGTGTTTGCCATGGTTCATGTACAAAGGTCAGAAGAAAATTTTGGGCAGTCAGTTCTTTTCTTTCACCCTGGGGATTGAACTCAGGTCATCTGGCTTGCTCTGCAAGCACCTTTACCTTCTAAGCCATCTTGCTGGCCCTGGGTTTTTACTTAAATGTGGCCTTCAGGGTCCATCACTGTAATCTAAGCAGCATGGCATCTTTGCTAGGTGATGGAGAAACAAGATGCCAGACAGCCCAGCAATGGTGCAATGTGGGACACAGAGGATCCAATTCTGTTTGTCGGAGCCAGAATAGTGACCAGAAACCCCTATCTGCTTATACTCTTTTATTGTTGCTATAGTAACCTTACGTGAAAAATCTGCTACTGTGGGGAAGGGCTCATCACTATTGTCACCTATGGATGGTCTCAGCTAGATTCAGCAGTTTTTAATTTAATAATAGCCAGTACCTTTTGAGAAGTGACAACACCGGGAGACTTGAAGCATTGCCCAAGAGCTGAGGTGAAGCTCTGTAGGTAGGCACTTGACAACTCATCACCAGACCTGGCTACAATGTGAGCCCCGGGGGCTGTTAGCACTCCCATCCGGCTTCTATGGCAGGGTGGCCATGCAGTCTGACATTTTCCTGTGTCTTTTTTTGGGGGGGGGGGAGCATTATTTAAATTCAGGGGCAGAAAAGTCGATGCTGAGATATTTATGTCCTTTTGATAACTGCTGCTTAAGCTGCTTCTTGACAAATTCTAATTAAGCAAAGATAATAAGTTGCAGAAACACGGTGGGTTTTGGTGACATGCCTTTTCCTGTGGCATGTCACATCCTATAACTCACAGAAACACTTTTCCCAACTGTCTCTGTAAAGTCACCTTGGCCGTTGCCCCAGGGGTGTCGGCTAGGCTAACACCTCCCTCTTTTCTCCACCTACTGTAAAACTACTTTTAGGTATGAAATTAATTGCAGGGAAATTCAGGTTAAAGAGACTTATGTTTCTCTGCAGTAAACTTTAATCTTAGTTTAAGAATATAACACCCAATTATATACCTGGATAGGATTTGAACTCTGGTCTTACCTAGTCATATCTTCCAGGGGAAAAAAGGCAAATAAAAATCAAGAGTAATAGTAATGAAACAATTGTCAAAACAAATCAAAGGGTCTGCTGATGGATTTTTGAGTGTGGTGACTTGTGTCTGTGGGAGGGGTTATTATGGTGGGAGAGTTCAGTAAGCTATTGGCTGTGTCTGACTAGATGAGAGTGACTGGTACAGACCAGAAACTTAATGGTGAGAGTCTCCTTCCTAGAGCTTCATTCACCCCTTGCCCACTTTGTGATGTTCAGATTGTCAGTCAACTTGATACAATCTAAAATCGCCTGGGAAGAAAGTCTCAATGATTGCATTGGTCCCTGGGCATGTTTCTGGTGATAACGTCTTAATTAAGTTAATTGCTGTAGGAAGAGAGACCAGCCTACTGTGGGTGACACCATTCCCTAAGCAGAGGGGTCCTGAGCTGTGTAAGAGTGGAGAAATTGAGCTGAGCACAAGCAAGGCAGAAAGTAAACATGCCTGCATATTTCCCCTTCTGCTTCTATTTGAGGATGCGATGTGACCAGGTCTCTCATCAGCTGGGATTATAAGCTACAATAAGCTCACTCTACCGTAGGTTGTTTTTTTGCAGGGTGTTTAATCACAGCAACAGAAATTAACATTCTTGTATGAGGTCATTAAATGATATTTAAAAAAATAAATACAAAACAGGCCACAGGGAAAGAGCATTCAGACAGAGCCAAACCATGCTTTCCATGGCTTTTGATTGCTCTGGATCTTTGGTGGAAGTTACTAATGTTTTGGACTCTGGACAGAACATGATTAGTAGGAGTGCTGTGACATGCGCTTGAACTAACTTGGACTTGTTCACACAGTAGACCCAGGTTTCCAAGATGGGTGTAGAAGAAGTCCAGGGTTTCAAGGCCCCACTCTTAATTCCCTTTCAGTTATAGGATGCTAACTGAAGCAAGGCATCGGCTAGCCCAAGAGAGAAGCTGCAGTTACATTGGGAAGAGACATGGAAAGATTGGGGGGGGGGGTGTTGCAAAAAATGTGTATTGGACTGGTTGACTTTCTGGAATGATCTGGAAAAAGAAAAGGGGTATAGTGCAATGTGACCATGTGATCTGCCTGTGTGTGTGGCACCAGCTGGAAGGAGACACATGGTTGGAGGAACAGAAAGAATGAAAGTTGAGGATGGGAACTTCCCAGCTTGGGGGTGGCCAAAACCCATGCTGACAGCTTCAGGCTCTATCAGAAGGTTCCTGATGCTTCGTTACTCTCTTTCTTTTGCAAATACATAGTCATATGTAGAAAGAGGGGGCGATTCTCCTGAATTTTTGTGGGTATATGTATCAGTGACTAGAGGAGGTGGGGTCATGGTGGCAATAGCTTGTGGCAGTAAGAGATATGGCATGTAGTTTTAAAAAGACTTATTTATAACTTATGCATGTGAGTGCTCTATTTGCATGCACACCTGCATAACAGAAGAGGACATTAGATCCCATTATAGATGGTTGTGAGCCACCATGTGGGTGCTGGGAATCGAACCTAAGTCCTCTGGAAGAGCAGCCAGTGCCCTCAACTGCTAAGCCATCTCTCCAGGCCAGGACATGGCATTTATTATCTACCAATCCTTGATCCCTGTCCCTGCCTCTTCTCTGCTGGCTCCAGGTCCACAGTCCCCTGGAAGGCACTGAATGTTGGCAATGACATTCAGTCATCCGTTGTAGGCATTTCCCCACAGACAGCCTCTTGTTAGCTCCAGGTTTGAATTGCGTGACCCCTCTGGGAGTTGGTAAAAGCTTCATGTATATCTCTATTCTGCCTGCTTGTCCTGCTCGAGTTTCAAGTTCGCTTTCCAGCTGTGAAAAACATATGTACGGACGGCAGTAATTGGGAATTTAATAATTTTTTTATGTTTCTTGTGGTGTTTAGGAGATCCGCTGAGAATGAGCCATATTTTTCTTCAATGCTTCCCTATTCTGTGCTGAAGCTACACGGTTTTTATTCTCCCCACCCCCACAAGGCAGGCTAAAACTTTGAAGCTAATTCCTCTTTAAAGAGGATGCATATTGGTTCTTTATTTTCTCTTTTTGTTTTTATTGCTATAGTGTTCTGTGCAATTTTTTCCCAGGTCATTTTAGAAATAAAATATCCATGGGGAAGAAACCGCCAGAGTTGGAGCTTCGAACATGAGGGCTGTCTCCTGTGAGCATAGGTCTTGTGGATCTAGCGGAGGCTTGCGTTTTTCACTCTGTTATTTGATTACGAGGTCATCGAATGACACTAGCTCTACTGTACTAACTCCCAAAAGCCTGAGAGGAACAGAAAACTTGTGACCTGTGATGTTTTCACATTCTGGGCGCTCCCACCTCACCTCTGAGGGAATCCACATGGTGCACTGGGAAGTACCGGAAGGAGTGGGTAGATTCTCTGACTTGCTTGTTGGAGACATGTGGCATTGTGCCACCCAAGGATGCCATCTGTGGGTTCTGGGATGAGACAAATAATCTACATTCTTCTATTTTTCTTTCTCTCCTTCCCATCTATCACAGGAGCATCATGATGACTAATCTTCCTTGATTGATAACATGCTGGATTTGGACTTACCTAGGAGACACACCTGAGGTGTATCTGTGAGACTGTTTCTGCTCAGACTTTAACTGAGGTTAAACTGAGATGTGAACATGGGCAATACTTTCCCATGGGTTGGGATCCTAGACTGAATAAAAAGGAAACCTAAGGAGAATGCATGAATGCTGGCATCCATCTTTCTCCATGTCCTGACTGTGGATGCAGTGTGACCAGCTGCCTCAGGCTCCTACCACCTTGATGAACTGTTTCCCCTCAAACAGCAAGCCAAACTAAACCATTGCTTTGGCCCCAAGAATTTGCATTTTAACACATAGTATCCAGTTACAGAAAGGCTCAGAGGCACAGTGGGATGCTCAAGCCCTATGGAGAGTCAGTGTTATCCTTGGAACTGGGCCTGGTCTGCTGTCTTGAACTCTTTCCTGGGTTCAGTTTAGCAGCATTCCGGACCCCACAGGATGCCAACAGCCAGCAATGCTTTCCTGCCTTTCCCCTCTGCATAAGTCACATTTCTGCTGTGATATGTAGAATTGGATGGTCCCTGAAGTCTGGGACACTGGTCTGATCTAATTTTATACTTTGATGGGTCATTGAAGAGGGTCCCAGTGTCCACAGACTAGCTTAGCCCAGATGTCTACACAGAGGTTCAACAGCTGGAAGATTGTCTCCTTTCATAGGCATAGCCTTGCTTGTCATGCAGTGGCATCTCTGCGCAAGGGCAAATTTGACTCCTCTGCTTTGGAATTATCCTGTGCTAACAGAATTCTCAGACTCACAGGTATGTGGATAATTAGGACTCTTGTTAATCATTCTGTGTCCCTCTCCCATCCCCCGCCCTCCAGCAATGAGATTCACACAGATTAATTACTGCCTACTATAAATAAATGTAGAGAAAAGCAATCTGCATAGGAGAGGCAGAGGGTAACTGTCATTTAATATAGCACAGCTTTTCCGCACACCTGTTCTCCCCTCGCTGTCACCATGGAAACCACACTTTATAAGAGAAGCTATGCATAATTAGCATGGATGGAGGTCTATATCAATCAGAATAATTTGGAAGAATACTAAAAGCCCAAAGGAGCAGGCAAAACTACTTGTCTCAGTAGGAAGGGATCAGATCTCCACTGTGTGGTAAATGAGGAGGCAGTTACAGTAAGAAATCAGCAAAACTAGAGATTCTGGGTCAGCTGAAAGATGAGGAGGCAGCCTGCCTGCACAGGAGAGAGAGAGAACTTTGTCGTTGAGTTTGCTTTTCTTTTCAAGTGCTCTTTAGGGTTGCATTGAGGAAACATGAGCCAAACAAACAGATACATACATAGCAAGGTGCTAGTGCTGGAATTGCACTAGAGTGTGGGGTGGCTGTGCACACAGGGGACCTCTGTGTCGTGGTTGGCAGTGGGCCTGGGGTGAGTAACTAGAGGGTCTGGTTGCTGAGTGTGGGGCTTCTCTATGGAACAGTGGACAGCTTTCAGTGGAGGTATAGGATTTTAGGAGGCTTGAGATCACCAAATTGCTTCCGAGTGTGGGAAGGGACCTTAGATTATTTCCATGCCCTAGTTCTTGGAGGATAAATGGAAGTCACAGAGAGAAGAAACAAGCCTGAGGTTTCAAAGCCAGCTGATGGCCTTTCGGAGACCAGGGATCAGCATGGTTTCTCCTTCTCTATGTTTGCTGGGCCACAGGGCCAGATCCCTGCTTTGCTCATTTAGGATAGGAACTCACAGGGCCTTTTCCAGAGTAGGGAAGACACAGAGCACCTGGCAGATACTGGCCTTTCACTTTTCAGTGGTTTTCTTTCAAATGTAGATGTGTCTTTAGTCACATGATTAAAGCCCTCTGATTCTGCAAGCATCCATTTTTAGTAATGGGATAATAGTAAGCTCAAGACACATAAAGTTTCCCGTAAACTACACATTTTCCAGGGATCATTGTTCATATTAATGAACATTCATTTATTCAATACTCATGCATCACCAGTTGGTGCGCATCGGTTCTGTTGCAGGTGCTGGGCGCAGCCATGGCTAGGGCATCATGTTCCATTCTTGTAAATTCTGCAGTCTATGGGGGAAATGAGAGATTCTAGCCCAGAAACAAATGGATAACATTTTAGATAGTTATAGAGTGCCCAGATGGACGTGGGTAGCCCTCAGGCCAGGACTTTGGAATGTCTCCTACTTGCCTAGATGCGCGGCAATCGGAAGAATTAAGGAAAGTGCTGTGGTTGGGGTCACTGCTCTGGGGAGTTCTGGCTGCCCATCAGTTTAGGGCCAGTGTAGGTCAATGAACTCTTTCCAGTAGCTCCTGCTGTCCTCACAACAAAGTAAGGGTTTGTAGCTCAGCTACAGGGCCAGTGGTCCTGACTCCTCTTTCTTTGTTGCTGTTCTGTGCTTTGTGGTGCTGCTAGGAATCGATATAAAAAGGGAGGTTAACAGCAAAGCGTAGGGAATGGCGTTAAATGTTTATAAATCAGCCCTTACCAACGTACCTGGTGTTATGCAAATTGCTGTGCGATATTTAACTCATTAACCCTTCAAAACACAGAAACTATCATTAAGTTGATTTTGCAGATGAGAAAAGGGGGGAGAGACTGAGTTTTTTTTCAAGGTCAAATACCTAATTGAATGATGTTCTAGGAGTTGAAACCAAAACCTGTTTATGCCATTAACCTCTGTGCTAATTTGATAAATCACCAGCATCAGTATGTTAATAGAAAAGGCTTAATTTCTACAGTTCCCACATTAAGAGAAACGAGAAACAGAAACTACCATTGCGGTATGTGTCTGATGGGCAGAAAAATATGCGTGATCCAATGATCTCCAAAAATTTGCACACATTTTACCCCTCAGATTCTCACTGGAATTAGGATTCTTGCAATAACATGGTGAAACAGATCTGCTCTCCACCTTCAGGGTGAAGAGATGGTAATTCGGAGAAATTAGATAACAAAGTGAAACCTTCAGCTTGAGGTGCTTCATTAAAGTATAGGATGCCTTGCAGGCCATCAGTCTGAAGTCCTGGGGTGACTACAGGCCCTGGATGACCTGCCCTCGGCCACTGGTGGCATCTTTTATGTAGAGATAGGATCTCGTATATTCTAAGTTGGCCTTGAATTTGCAGGGTAGTCAAGGATGACCTTGAACTTCTGATCTTCTCTCTTCCACCTCTTGAGAGCTGGGATTACAGGTGTGTGCCTTCATGCCAAGTTATGTGGCAGTAGGGATGGACCGTGGGGCTTTTTGCATGTTAAGCAAGCACTCTACGAGGTTAGAACTCCAGCCCATGATGACCTCCTTAGAGGCTCCTCAGGGAAACCTGGAGGCTTGCGTGTTATAGCATCTGGGGGTGTACTTCTCAGCACTTTGAAGGAACTCAGTGGCTGTGCTTCAATGCCATGTTTGATCTTGCCTACCAGACTTAAAAGAGGTACATTCTCCTTCTTGTGGTGCTTGACAGGTTTCCACTCAGACTCTTCTCTGCAGGTTGGGTTTTCTGCTTGCTGCCTGTCACCCTGTCCTGCTGCCTGTCACCCTGTCCTTGTGCTCTTAACCCTTGCTCCAACTCTTCCTCCTCAGTACTGGTGGTTCACCTGGCATCCTTTGGTGTTGATCTTCGGTTTCTATCCAAGGTCTGCCATCGCCAAGTTTACCAGGTGTCAGAATGCATCCCCAAAGCCCCCACCAAGAGCCAATAAAGATTTCTTCTTGTCCTTCTCCAACAAGAGCCTGCTAGTCAGGTTCTTTCACCAGCGTGAGGATCATCTATCCAACCAGTTATGCCCTCGCTGTTTATTGTTCTCTTCATTTGGCAGTTGAGTTACTGGTAACTTCCTCTGTATTATTCAGCTTTCACGGGGCCACTGTCTAGGGACGGAGGAAAGTTGAGGTTTTTCAGGAATATAATGCAGACTGCTCTAAGTATGGTGAGCAAGGAGGACAAGGGGTGAGCCAGGAGATCTCAGTGTGTTTATAAAGGTTAAATTGATTCCTTTACCCTGGTCTACACGGGGACAAGTGAGCGTGTTGCTTGAGAACAACTGGTCACACTATTCTGGTTGGCTTTTATGGTCAACTTGACACAATCTAGAGTCATCCGGGAACTTTAGCTGAAGAATTGCTTTGAGCAGATTGGCCTGTGGTCGAATCTGTAAGGGATTGTCTTGATGGTGAATTGATACAGGAGGCAGACCACTGTTGGCGGCACCATCCCTAGCAGGCGTTGCCAGGCTGTATAAAAAAGCTAGCTGAACATAAGCCAGTGAGCAAAGCAGTAGGCAGTATTCCTCCATGGCTTCTGTTTTATTTCCTGCTTGAGTTCTGGTCCTGACTTCCCTCAATGATGGAGTCAGACTTGGAAATATAAGCTGCAATAAACTCATTTCCCTGCCAAGATGCATTTGGTCATGGTTTTTATCGAAACAATAGAAAATCAAACAAACTGAGCCTATGGAGAAGTCACTGAAGACTCTTCACCCACAGTGTATGCCGGGGTAGGGCTCTGTCCAGGATTTCTCCAGACAAACACCTTCATGGGTAGCTCAGACACAACTTGTTTGTATTAATTAACCTTCCCCATGTAGGAAAACATGCCCCCTCATACTAGTTTTAAAGAGCAACCATTTATTTAGCTCATGCTTTTGGGTCAATTGGGGACATGGTGGTTTTGTAAGGCCTCACTCACATACCTGTGGCCATAGCAGTGACTGAACTGTGTGACCTCATCCTCTACCAGGTAGGTGTGGCTTGCAGCAGGAATCTAAGCACAGCAAGGGAGGTAGCCTTATCAAGCAGATGCTTGATTGTCTGCTGTGTCACCGTTTCTTCTGCCTCGTTTTTCTGAGCCAATATGATATGTGATAACAAAGGCATATGTGAACTTATTGGCTGTTTTTGGAGTTGAGTCCTACATCATTGGTTCAGTTCAAACTTGCAATGGACAATTGTCCCCAGAAGCAGTGAATACCTCATTCTGTCAATAAAACTCATAGAGGCTATGGGGAAAGCATATACAAGCATATAAAACCCTGATTTCAGTCTCCAGCACCCCATAAAACTGAGAGTGTGTGTTAGTTAGTAAATATTGATTGTTGATTTGACAGGATCTAGAATTTCCCAGGAGACAAGCCTCTAGGAATTGGTGAAGGATTATTTAGATTAGATTAGCCTCTGGCTATGAGCATGAGAGATTGTCTTGTTTAGTCAGTTGAGGTGGGAAGACCCACCCTCAAATAGGGAAGTGCAATTCTGTAGGCTGGGATCTTAGATTGCATAGGAGAGAGGAAGCCGTCTGAGAACAAGTGTTCATTATTACCTTCTTCCTGGCCATGGACACACTCTGACCAGCTACTTCAAGCTCCTGCCCCTTTGGCTCTCCCACCAGGATGGTCTGTATGATCAAATTGTGCACCTAAACAGACCTTTCCTTTCTTAAGTCACTTTTGTTAGAGTTTTTTATTTTTATTTTTGTCACGGCAACAGAAAAAAACAACTAAGACCTGGTGGTACTTTCCTATAATCCCAGCATTCCATAGGTGTAGGCGGAATCAAGTTCAAGGCCGTTCCCAACTATGTGGTGAGTTTGAGGGCGTTGAACTACGTTTCTGTTTAAAAGCACATTAGGCTGGTAGAAAGACGTCAAGTCTCATGACTGTAGCATAATTCCTAAGAGTTCAAAATTGCCATCTAATTGAATAATTTGAAATGCTTTGGGCATTGTGTAGAAATCCATACCAGAAATAAATGCTCTGTCCTTTCTCCCCATCTTGGTCAGTATTCTTCTAAAACACTCTTCCCCCTAACACTGCCTATGTGCAGAAGCCGACCTCCGCTCCCACAGACTTCAGCTTTTCCAACATGTCCCTATTCCTCAAACACTTTTGTTTTACAGTAAATATGTAAATATGATACTGAGGGTCGAGAATGTAGCTCAGTGGTAGAGTAGGGCTACCAGGAATGTGAAAGGTCCTGGATTCAATCTCCAGCAGTGAAAAAGAAAATGATGGTTTGATCCAGGATGAAGAGAGTGAAGTGTCTTTCCTCAGACAGGTCTATGGGTGACATGCTGGCTCCCATCAACATATCGTTCAGGGATAATTTCCTTCAAAATGGTAATTCTGGTTTTGAAACTGGAATAGCTATTCTCTTATGGATACCATAAGAAATGGCAATATTTTTATAGCATCAAGACATCGTCTCAGCCTAAACATTCTTCTGTTCCAGAATCTTCCCAATGGATACGTTGGTTAAGGTGAACACAAAAGGTTGACTTTGTTGTTTATTCCTTTGACTTTTATATCAATTATATATTTGTATCTTTGCATGGAATATGGTTACTTATATATATGTACATGAATAAAATATGTTTAATAAGCATGCATAAAATATATGAACTTTAAAACTGTTCCCTGGTGGAGCATTATAGTCTTGGTTGAAATATCTAAGTGACTTTCAAAAGAAATCATTAGTTCCACTTCAGTGTATTTTGTGTCTGCAGAGGAGGTCACACTCCACACAGCTATGATTCTTAATTTTTTGTTATTGTTTTATAAGTCCCCTGAGAATTCTGGTAACTTTTGTGAATAGGACGGAACAAATTAAAAACAAAGCACAGCTGTTGAGCCTGTTCCTAGAAGGGTAGCAAATCTTTCAATTCTATTGTAAATGATTACCTTTCCATTTTATTCATCTGTATCTATCTGTGTATAACATAATACACACATACACACTAAAGGTGTACTGATCTAGTGTCTGTTCTGTTGCTATGATTAAACAGTATGACCCAAAGCAACTTGAGGAGGAAAGGGTTAATTTTTTCATCCAGGTCACAGACCACCATTGAGCTATGTCAAGGCCAAAACCCAAGGGGCGGGATCCTGTGCAGAACCCATGGAGGAATGCTGCTTGCTTAGCATATACATCCGAGGATACCTGCCTAGGGAATGGTGCTTCCCGAAGTGGGCTGGACCTTCTTACTTAA
Source organism: Rhynchomys soricoides (assembly GCA_019843965.1). NCBI lineage: Eukaryota > Metazoa > Chordata > Mammalia > Rodentia > Muridae > Rhynchomys > Rhynchomys soricoides. The sequence goes on from JADRCH010000034.1 coordinate 5,950,388, forward strand.
ACTACCAAACAAGACAATCCTTCACAAATATGTCTGTAGACCTATTTGGCAAAGACAGTCAGTTGAGACTCTGTTTAGGTGATTTTATGCTGTGTCAAGTTGACAAAGCTGACTTGGACAAGGACCTTGACATTTTTGGCAGATTGTAAAACTGTTCCTTATCACCCGCCTTTGAAGTATCTATACCTTTAGTAATTCCCTAATAAAGAAATGAGGTTCCTTTCTCCACCTCTCACATGCCCTGGCCCCTGACCAGCTTTGCCAATAGAATTTGGGGAAAATGATGATTTCCACCTCTGAGTCTTAGCCTTATAAGATCTGGTTCACTTTCCTATCTCTCTTAAGAGTCCATCTTCTGCTTTTATGATTGACTCCAAGCCAGATTGATGGAGGATGGAGAGAGAATGTGGACTGGTACTAAGGTGTCATGTGACTGCCTCAGATGAGCAGAGCCCTTTCCTGCTGCTGCTGCTGCTGCTGCTGCTGCTGCTGCTGCAACTGAGAGGGAGCCCAGCCAGGTCAGAGAGGCATGGCTCAGATCTGCATAATTACTCATCTAACTTTTAAACTCATAGGTAGCCACCCAAACTTGTCTTAAACCAGTAAGTTTTAGAATAGTTTTTCATATGATAGTAAATAATGGATATAGAAACCATCCTAGAAGCCGGGCAGTGGTGGCACACGCCTTTAATCCGAGCATTTGGGAGGCAGAAGCAGGTGGATTTCTGAGTTCAAGGCCAGCTTGGTCTACAGAGTGAGTTCCAGGACAGCCAAGGCTGCACAGAGAAACCCTGTCTCGAAAAACCAAAAAAAAAAAAAAAGAGAGAGAGAGAGAAGAAAGAAAGAAAAGAAACCATTCCATAAAATGAGTTCTGTGAGTAAAGGGTTAATGTCTGATTCTGAAGTTATCATGCGCACCTAGAACATAAAAGCCATTTATCACAAAATGTTATAAAATGCTTGAGTATGATAAATGTACTCTGCTTGGTTTCCTGAGATGTAGGAGCATGTTCGCTAGCCAGAATGCCACATGCGGGCTGAGCACTGCACCGCCATCTTGTAGAATGTGGTAGAAAGTGTGTAGTAAGCAAAGCTAAGATCTTGAGTCCCCATGTCTTAGATTTATGTCACCAGGGAAGCCCATCAGTTTGTTCCTCTTCTCTCTAGGAGGAGGATTCATTCATTCTTACCCATTGCCTTGTGATGAGCTGCCTCTCTGGAGACATTAGTTCCCACTCTAATTCTAGGCTTAGTCATATAACTTGTTCTAGATAATCAGATGCAGGCAGAAGGGATGTGTACCACAGCCAGTCAGAAGCCCTGAAAGTTCCTACTCATAGACCCAATTCTCACCCCCTTTCTGTCACAAGGCTCAACATCCTGTAAAGGGGGGGGGGCAGATCCCTCAGCCTGAGTCTCTAAGGAAATTTGGCAGAGTTGGGTGTCATAGCTGGCTCACCACCAGGTGAGGAAGGAGGATTATGGTGGCAAGATTTGGTTACTAGCTGTTCTCCTTCCTTTTGTCTTTTGACCTTTAGACTTCTTTTGTAAGGAACAAAACATGTCTCTCTTGTTCAGAACACTGATTTGTATTTTCTGTTACTCACGACCAAACTGAATTGTGTAAAAAATTCTTGGACAGTTTCATACATGTAGGTAATGAATGTGGACTGTTTTTCACTCCTTGGTACTCTCTCATGTCCACTCCTTCCCCTATGGAGACCCTTCCGAATAACCCTCCTCCTCCCCTCAAATCCTGTGTGTGTGTGTGTGTGTGTGTGTGTGTGTGTGTGTGTATCCCACAGAGTTTAAAATTATTTGCATGAGCATGAGTGTGGAGTTATTTATTTCCTGGAACATGGTCAACATAAGTTGTGTTGGCTAGTTTTTGTTTGTCAACTTGACATAAACTAGAGTCATCAGAGAGGAAAGAGCCAGTTGAGGAAGCACCTTCCTGAGATCCAGTTGTAAGACATTTTCTCACTTAGTGATCAGTGGGGGAGAACCCAGTCCATTGTGGGTGGTGCTATATCTGGGCTGGTGGTCCTGGGTTCTGTAAAAAGCAGGCTGATCAAACCATGTGAAACAAGCCAGTAAGCAGCACCTGTCCATGGCCTCTGCATCAGCTCCTGCCTCCAGGTTCCTACTATGTTTGAGCTCCTTTCCTGATTTCCTTTGGTGATGAACAGCTATATGGAGATGCAAGCTGAATAAACCTCCCCCCCCCCACTTGCTTTTTGACCATGGTGCATCAATAGCCATATTGTTTAAGTTTCTTCATATATACATGGTGTCCACCAATAGTCCTTCTGGGAGGATGGCACCTCACGCATTTCTCCTCCATCCATTATGAAACGTAGTAATTCTTTCCTGCCTTCAAGATGCTAAAGTCTACCAAGGGAGCCAAGTAGGAACCTGTTTTAGGTTGGGGGAGGGGGGAGGATCCGGGAAGAGCTGTTTGTAGAATGATTTCCTAGTAGATATCCAGAAGAGGAAAAAGAATAATGAGGTAAAGAGTGGAGAAGACCAGACAGAAGCAGAGCAGAGGAAAAGAACATGCAAAGGCAGGAGAGAGCCGAATGAAGCCAGATATCCACAGGGCAACAAGACCAGAAAACAGTGCAGACGAGGCTGAATAACACGGTAGCAGCCAGTTTGTGGAGTGACTCAGGGGCCAGGGCAAGGGACTTGGTCTTTCTTTCAAGAGCACCGAGAAACCATTGAAAATAATCTAAAATAATCCAAGCTCTTGTTTAAAGAGATAAGTGGATCAGCTGTGTGGAAAACAAATGAGAGTCCTTATGATTCAGGGAGTGTGGGGTAGGAATTCTTTACAGAATGCATATGGATCCATATATGTTTTTATATCCAAGTGCCTACTCCACCTGGGATCTTGTTCATAGCAACAGCTAAGGTTTATCTTTGAGTAGATATGGATAATTGTTTGATCCAGCATCGTTGATTGACAATGTCTGTTGTCTGTGGCTTTTCTATCACATATTTGCCATAAACTCATTTCTACAGTAGTTATTGTTTTGCATTTTAGGTTATTGTAATGTTCTGGTCTGCCTCTCTCTCCCTGTGCAAAGTCTGTGCTGTCTACTGTATAGTAAGTTGTTCATCTCCAAGATTCTCTAGGCTATTCTTTTTTAATCCCTTGTCTTTTAATATGTTTTAGAGTCAGTGTGTCAATTCTCTCTCTCTCTCTCTCTCTCTCTCTCTCTCTCTCTCTCTCTTTCATACACACACACACACACACTTCCATCTAATGAGGTGTACTTCTTTAGAAGCATCACCCTCTATTGAGGCTTTGATAATGGGTATCATACTGGAGGAAACTGGGATTTGTCTTAGTTTCTTTTCCCACCACTGAGATAAAATAGCCTGACGAAATCAACTTAAGAGAGAAAGGGTTTCTTTGGCTCACAGGTCACAGCCACCATTGCAGGGAAGTCAAGGTGGCAGGAGTTTGAAACAGCTGTCACATCACATCCACATCCACAATCAGAATCTAAGCAATGAGTTAATGCATGTGTGCCTAGCTCACTATCTGTTCTTAAACAGCTCAGAATCCCTTGCCTAGGGAATAGTGCTGCTCACTGTGGGCTCTCCAACCTTAATTAACATAATCAAGATAATCCTCTACCAGGCATACTCATGGGCCAGCCTAGTATAGACACTCTCTTAATGAGACTCCTTTTCCCAGTGATTCTGGATTGTGTCAAATTGACAATTAACAATGATCATCACAGGATCCATAAAGAATTGAAACTTCCAGTCTGTGAGCACAGAATACCTATCAGTTTATAGAGACTATCCTTGATTTTTTTTCAGATGTGTTTTGTACTTTCCTGTTAAAAGTCTCAAATACATATTTTTTAGATTTACTCCTGGATATTTAATATTTGGGATGCCATTGCAAATAGTCTTTTAAAAATTTGTTCTTAATTATTGCTGGCATTAATAAATGCAATTACTTCTGAGCATTTATCTTTAGTAATCTTATTACATTTACTTGTTAATTCTAAAGTCTGTAGATTATTTTGAGTTATTTTTGTACATATTATAATCATCTCATTTTCAGACAATAGAAATATTTTCTTTCTAATATGTTTGGCTTGTGTTTATTTTTCTTACTGAGCTGGTTAAAGTCCACAGAATGATGACAAGGAAAACTGTATTTAACCTTGTATCAGACTCAGAGAGAAAAGATGTCTTCTCAAACTCTTATTTGATGTTGAGACATCAGTTCTCACATCAATCAGTTAGTGATAGGACAATCTCTCCTGTATTTGTTGTGCTGAAACTGCTGGTTTATAACCTTTAACCAACCCCCCCCCACACACACTTTGAATAGGACCTTGTATCCAAGGTTGCTGTTTGGCTTGAGTTTGTATAGCTGAAGATTACATTGAATTTTTGGTCCTCTAACTTCAACCTCCCAAGTGCTGGGATTACAGGCATGTTCCACTGTGCTCTGCTTGCTGTGGTAATGGTGGTTGAACCCAGGGCTTCATGCATGCTGAGCAGGCACTCTAGGACTGAGCTGAATGCCAACTCACTTAATTTTAAAAACATCGACAGATACATTTTTAAAGATGAAATGTAAGAAATTCTTAGACGATATGAATTAGCTTTCTTATTAACTATATGTGGCAATATTTTTCATTTGCCCTTTAATTTTATCCATGGCATTTTAAAACACTGCCTCATGGAAAAAGTAAAACATATATAAATTAGAATAGTGCAATAAATCTCAAGCATCTGTCACCCAATTACATCTATTATCTATATTTTTATTTACAGGTTATGCTGATTTATCCAAGTTTTACATATCTATAGGCCCAAACATTTTAATACTTCTCCAACTTTGTAGGATATATATACACATACATACATACACACACACACACACACACACACACATATATATATATATATATATATATATATATATATATTTGGTTTTTGGGTTTTTGAGACAGGGTCTCTCTGTGTAGCCCTGGCTGTCCTGGAACTCACTCTGTAGACCAGGCTGGCCTCGAACTCAGAAATCCGCCTGCCTCTTCCTCCCAAGTATTGAGATTGAAGGTGTGCACCACCACTGCCTGGCTGTAGGATATTTTGATATGTAATTTTTTATTTTAGTGCTTCTTATACATATTAATATTTTTCTGTTGTGTTTTGACATATAGCATCTCATTTAAGATGCCGTTCTCTGTTATAACACAGAGCTGTGTATCTTCCCTGAAAGATTCCATTTTTAGATGGAAAGAAATGTGTTTTTCTCTGGGTGGATGAGCACGCTCTATATTCACTTGATCAATCAGCTATAGTTCTTTTACATCTGTGACATCTCTATTTTTATGAACTTTTTGGCTGCTATGCTTTATCTCTTTTTGATAGCACAAAAACATCAGGTTTGCACACAGCTCTCTAGTGTACAGTTTCATTTATTTTACTCAAGACTGAAACAAAATACTCAAGAGTCCATTATAACAAACCTGTATTGACCTGGTGATGGAATTATTTAATCTCATGTATCCCTAATTGGACTTAAGATCTGCTCAACAAGAGGGAACTCATGCCTAGTATTGGAAACCTAGCCAAATGCCCAGAGCTAGTGAGGTCACAGATCTTGGAGGAGAACCTACAATTGCCACTTTACTAAACCATTGTAATTCCTGACTACATCCCAAATAATTGTTCTTTTACCCACAGGTAAATATAGCCCTCACCCTTTAGAAAAGAAACTTCACTTTGCAATAGACAGAGACCAAACAACAACCAATCAACATGCAGAGTTGCTGAGCCCAGTCCCAGTGAACAAATACATCTACTAAGCAATTCCCACACCTAAGGCTCTGGGGGCACTGCGGAAGAGGGGCAGAAAGATCCTAAGAACCAGAGGATCATGAGATTTGCTGTGAGATTGCATCTTCAAGGAATGCCAGAAGCTACCACCACCGAGTCTCACCACCGAGACTGTCTAAACACGAGATGAACAAGGACAACAACAATAGAGATGCTAATGTAAATGAGGGAAAGACTGAGAAGCTCAGCTTTACATGGAGAACTACAGGAAGTGAAGGAATGCCGAGAATGGGAAAAATAGCATTCCCTAAGGAAGAGCACATCACTTGGTTATCTGGTACCAAATGTTTAGACCTGAAAACACACGTATAAGTAATGTTATACAGACTGAGCAGGTTGTATTAACGCCAGCGATAGGTCCAAAGTGGGATCCAGCTCAAGGGGAGGCCCTAAGGCCTGACACTATTACTGAGGCTATGCAGCCCTCACAAAAAGGGACCTACCATGACTGCCCTCTGAAAGACCCAACAAGCAGCTGAAAGAGTCAGATGCAGATATTTGCACCCAACCAATGGACAGAAGCTGCTGACCCCTGTGGTTGAATTAGGGAAAAGCTGAAAGAAGCTGAGGAGGAGGGCGACCCTGTAGGAGGACCAGCAGTCTCAAGTAACCTGGACCCCCGAGATCTCTCAGACACTGGATCACCAACCAAGCAGAGTACACCAGCTGATATGAGACCCCCAACACATATACAGGAAAGGACTGCTGGGTCTGGGTTCAGTCAGAGAAGATTCACTTAACTCTCAAGACACTGGAGGCCCCAGGGAGTGGGGAGGTTTGCTGGGGTGTGGGGTGGGGACATCCTCGTGGATTGGGGGGGGTATGGGGAGAGGAGGTATGGGATGTAAAACAGAGGGTGGACTGGGAGGGAGATAAAATCTGGAGTGTAAAAAAAGATTAAATAAAATTTAAAAAAGGGTAGATATGCATGTAATGACAAGTCATAAAAAGAGAGGGCATGAACTGAGGGTCACTAGAAAATCTGTCACTATGTTACTGCAATCTTATAGAACAATTTCAGGCTACAGATACAGCTCAGTTTGAGCAGTGCTTGCCTAGGATATAAAAGACCCAGAGTTTAATCCCCAGCACCACATACCCTGGGTACAAAAGAACAATTAGCCAGAGGAGCAGCCTGTGCAAAGGCCCTGTGGCTGCAACACAGATAACAAATAAAGGGTTACTCTATGCTTACCTCAAGGGGATGGTTTCTTTCTCTCATGGGCTCCTGGGACCTTAGAAGAGGGACTTCTTGTGTTCCATTAATAGCTAAAAACAAAAACTCAATACAACACACACACACACACACACACACACACCAAAATCCAAACAAAAACCAGGTATGTATGTAGCTGCCTTGTTGTAACATAGTTTTCCAGTGGCTCACAAACTTTAGAGTATATAGAGCCATCTCAGGAGTTTGTAAAGACAACAGGAGCTACCCTGAAGGTAAGGGACACTGTTCTCACTATTGTTCTGACAGCTGAGATATCTCATGTGGTGTGAACAAACCTTGGATTTCTTGCTCCTGGACCACATTCCTATCTGTGTTTGGCTTTCCAGGGGCTACACATGAAGGACTTTGTCTACAGGCATGAAACATACATATAAATGGTGCTCATACCTACAATAAATGGTGCTTCATCAGTAATACACCAAGCCATGATTTGCAAGACTATCTTTTTGGCAATGATTGCACTTTGATATACAGACTGTCCATTTTTGCATAAGAGGGTCTTTGCACATCCTTGAACTTTGTATCTAGACAGTCCAGTGGTCCTGTATTGCTTTCTGTCATGGCATGGTCACTTTGGCTATCCTATGGAAGAACTTGTTGCTTAAGTTCTTACCCCTCACTTGCCAATTCTTTTCTTAATCACTGGTTGAGGAAAGCATCCATGCTCGAGCATCTAGGATGTGCTGTGTATTGATAGTTCCCCTTTAACCCAGTTACCATCCATTTCCCTTGCCCTCCTAGCCTCAGCCTGAGTCTCAGTTGTCCTTAGGGGAGGACTGACCAGATTAAGAACACCTCCCAACCCCCTTTAAAAGATTTACTTATTTAATGTATGTGAGTACAGTGTCTCTCCCTTCAGACACACCAGAAGAGGGCATCGGATCCCATTACAGATGGTTGTGAGCCACCATGTGGTTGCTGGGAATTGAACTAAGGACCCCAGGAAGAACAGTCATTGCTCTTAAGAGCTGAGCCATCTCTCCAGCCTCCTTTTTTAAAAAAAGATTTATTTATTTAATGTATGTCAAGACCCCCTTTTTTATGCTGGTGAATGCTCCATTACTAATTTTGCCTGGTTGCTTTCCACCAACTCTTAGAAGCCAAATACATGTTTGGAAATGAGAGAACTGGCCACAGTGACCTTTGGACATTCCTACCCAGTACGCATACCTTCAATTTTCCTCAGTCACTGTTGTCTGTGTCATTGGTGCATTTCAAGCCTTAGGGGTGAGACTACTTCACCTTAGACATTGCAGTGGCTTCAAAAATACCTAGGGACTGGAAGACGACTCAGTAGTTAAGAGCACCCAGTATATGTGGTGGCTTGAATAAAATGACCCCCATAGGTCCATAGGGAGTGACACTCCCAGGAGGTGTGGCTTTACTTTTAAAGAATTTTTTAAAGGATTTATTTCTTTGAGTACACTGTAGCTGTCTTCAGACACACCATAGAGGGCATCAAATCCCATTACAGATGGTTGTGAGCCACCATGTGGTTGCTGGAAATTGAACTCAGGACCTCCAGAAGAGCAGTCAGTGCTCTTAACTGCTGAGCCATCTCTCCAGCTCCAAAGAATTTGAGGTGGGAAGACCCAGCCTTTTTTTTTTTTTTTTAAATATTTATTTATTTATTTTATGTATATGAGTACACCATTGCTTTCTTCAGACACACCAGAAGAGGGAATCAGATCCCATTACAGATGGTTGTGAACCACCATGTAGTTGCTGGGAATTGAACTCAGGACCTCTGGAAGAGCAGTCACTGCTCTTAACTGCTGAGCCATCTCTCCAGCTCTGAGGTGTGGCTTTGTAAGAGGAAGTGTGTCAATGGGGGGTGGGCTTTCAGGTCTCAGAAGCCCAAGCCTGGCCAGTGTGTCACTGTCACTTCCTGCTGCCTGCAGATCCAGGTGTAGAACTGCTCTCTCTCCAGCACCATGCCTGCCTGCCTGCTACATGTCCCCTACCATGATGATAATGGACTGAACCTCTGAACTGTAAGCCAACCCCAATTAAATGTCTGCCTTTATAAGGGTTTCCGTGGTCCTGGTGTCTCCTCACAGCAATGGAAACTAAGCCAGTATATAAGCATGAACCCGAGTTTGCATCTCAGTGCCTGCGTAAAGAATTGGGAATGTCCACGTTTGTGCTTATAATCCCAGCACTGTAGGGGGCAGGAGGGCTGACGGGCCTTGTTGGCCATTTTTCTAGCTCCAGGTTCAGTGAGAGATCCTATCTCAAGGGAAAAGGGTGGAGAGTTGTGGAGCAGGAGAGAGGATGCCCTCCTGTGGCCTCTACATGCGATCTGCACATGTGCAGATACATGTATATACATAACACACATGCACCATCACCGATAACAACTACAACTGCCCTGTACCAAACTTGTTCTTTATTATTAGCCAGCATTTCCAACAAAACACATGAAGTGTGTTAGTTACACTGCGGCTGGGTCCCGTGCATGTGTGTCTGTCCTCGTGCCTAAATAAGAAATAAGGGCCAGACTAGCCAGGAGTTATTTCTTTTTCGTTTCTTCTGACATTGGCCATCTTCTGCCTGCACTGTTCTTTTCCTCAAGGTGCTGGCGGTATGATGGGAAAGCAGCCAGCTGGTATGAGACCCTGTTTTGAGAGGCTAGAAATGAGCACGTGACCGGAGTTCAGGCAATTAACCATGAGTATAAGCTACATGGGGGAATGAGTTGATTTGAAATGCTTGGCGCTGTCTCACAGGCTAGGCTGAGGGCAAAGCTAAGCTGCCAGGGAGTGGGAAGGAAGAGAATCATTTTAGTGTCTGTGGCTGGTGACCCCAATTGCGCATCTGGAGCAACAGGAAACACACAGGCTAACACGAAGCCTGGGCCATGTTGGAGGAGTAGACTGCAAAAGCCAGGTTCTCTTTCTATGTAATTTATTGGCAAGAAAGAACCCAAATCCTAAAGTTAACATGATAGGTGGGGGAAAGTTCTGATTACTCATGAGCTTTGGGGATACTTTAGGAAGACAACAGTGAGCAAAGCATGGTGACTCATGATATCTATAATTCTCAGGCTCAGAAGACTGAGGCAGGAGGATTGCCATCAGTTTGAAACCATGGCTACTTAGTGAGTTCCAGGCCAGCTTGAGCTGAGGTGTGAGACTTTGTTTCAAAATGAACAAGAAAAAAGAGTTATGAATTTTTAGAAATATAATTCCAGTGTTTTTCCTTAGGATGGCTTTTAATCTGCATGTGGCTGGCCTGGCATGGTGGTCCAGCCCTTTGTGAAGAGTTGAGTTCTCCCACAGCGACCCCTAGTGATGTTGCTGACCCTCTGTTTCCTTCCCTTGAGATTCAGCATTGCAGGTAGAGATTACCATCACCATGCAGACCCGGGGTCTAACACCTGCCAAACTCTCTGGAGAGCTGTGGGGTTGCATCCCCTGGCAGGTCCATTTGCTTCTTACATAGGCATCATCGAGGTGCATTGCACTGGTTGGTCCTTGGCATCATGAACACATGCACACGTACATGTATGCACACATGCACACACAGCATGCATCCTAGGGTTGAAGTACAGGAGAAAGCTCTATTTTAATAGATCATTCAGACATTCTCTCTCTTCCCACTTCCCTTCTCAAAAAAAAAAAAAAGGTCCCGATAAATTTATATTTCTATTTGAAGCATAGAGTGAGTCTGTACATGGTCCTTTAAAAAAGTAGACTATAACTTTCTTATGCTCCGGCCATATGGCCTCTGGAGTGGGCGTTTGCGGTGCCAAAATAAACTCCCTGGAACTGCAGCCATGCGCAGTGAGGGTTTATTTTGAGCAATGTAGAGTGGGTTTTTCCCCCATTATAAAACCAGTGCAGGCTTATTATAGAAAATTGTGAAAATGTAGAGATGGCAAAGTTTGATCAAACTTTGAAGAGTGGAGGTCGAGACTGGCTGATGGCTTTGGGTCCAGCGCAGACAGAAAAGGAGGGAGGGAGGAAGGGAGAGAGCAGGTGGTTGAGCACTTTAGGTTTCTGGGGTGAGAGATGGGCTTCACCTTGAGAAAGCCACGCCCCTGTCCTGCAGAGGCTGTGAGATGGTTGGATGGTTGGACGGAGGGAAAGAGAATGCCCATGGGCTGGCATTGGAGATCTGTGCTCCTTCTCCAACTTCATATCACAGCAACCAAGTTTCTCTGGTCCCCCAAAGAAGCTTTCCACTGAGGAAAAGTTGGTCCAGCAGAGATCACTTTTTCCCCTTCACCAGCTTCTTGCTGAGAGGTTGTGGGAGCCATGGGAGCCCTAGTGGAGCCCGAGAACAAGATGGATCACTGCTTCCATCCAGGAGCTGAGGGCTCTGTGCTAGAGAAAACATGACACATGTACATGTGCGATGCTGTGCTTCCAGTCTCATGATTTAGTAAACATGCATCCTCATGTATGACTGAGGGGATAGTGGCCTGTGGTCACAGGATCTCAGGAATGGTTGTCCTATGTACCAGGTCCTCATCATTTCAGACCCAACTAGAGTCGACATCCAACTTCTTAACCATCCTCTATTCATGCTGACCCTGAATAAGATGCTCTGGGGGTGAAGGAGGGAGACATTAGATTGATGGAAATGGGATGGAGGTTGCCCAAGTGCTTTTCCTGATGTCATGAGGAGTAGTTTAGTGTGTCAGCTCTGACCATAGCATGGATGAGGATCCAGCCCAGAACCTAGAACCTGCCACCAAGGAACCCCTGGGATTCTCTTTTCAACACCCCTTAGACAGCCAGTATCCAAGTCCAAACTCCATTCATCTTCTCTTGAGCCTGAACTATGAAGCTCCCAGAACATCCACAAAGACTTTAGTCAGGCCTCATGATAACGCTCTGTCCTTATAAGCTATATGGGTGAAAGGAACAGTTACCAATCTGGCTTCCCAGAAAATGGCTAGGAGGGGGTTCATTCTGAGTGGCTCGTGTGTAGACAGACTCTGGATGTGAGATGTGTAGATCTGTGGTGCAAATATTGCACATACACGCTTGCATACATACCTTCACATACACACACCTACACATATATACACAACACATACACACACACAGACACAGACAC
>JADRCH010000034.1:5962575-5979967 GCA_019843965.1 Rhynchomys soricoides
ACCTACACATATATACACAACACATACACACACACAGACACAGACACACTGTACACAGACACACACACACAGACACATACACATACCTACACATATATACACAACACATACACACACACAGACACACACAGACACACTGTACACACACATAGACACACAGACACACACACACACACACACACACACATCCTCAGATGCCCAGCCCTGGGAAGGATGCTCATCCTTCATGGTAACTAGTATTATGTCTTGTGCCTACCATAGATCATCTCCTTTGATTTCCCTTACTGGCTGTAATTTCAAGGATCTGTTTTCTCATTCCTCAAATGTAAACACACCTCAAAGTTCTACCATTCTCATTGTCTCATACTGGGGAAGGGCTTAGAACCTTCGTCCACTCTTGTGTTGAAAGGCAGTTTTGAGAAGGATGCGCCCTGGGTCTTTTCAATGCCTCTGGTCACCAGAGTGAGGAAGGCTAGGCTGGCAACATGGTCTTGGCTTCAGAGGAGTCCCAGCTATAATATTTTATGCCAATAGTCAAAGCTGTGTATTCTAGATTCCAGTTTTGAGACTGTGTCCCCACAGCTAGGAGGAAGTTACTGTTTTGTAGGCACAAAGATTTTCTTTGTTCCTTGTTTGTCCCCCCGGGGGAAATGTGAGACAGTGGTGATACATTGCTGTGGGGTTTGGCACAAAGAAAGGGAGGCCTGGCTCTTTCGTCTGCTTTTCTACTGTGGCTTCATGCGCTGGCTAGCTTTTTGTCAATGTGACACGAGCTAAAGTTATCTGGAAAGAAGAAATATAATTGAGAAAAGAAAATGTCCCCATCCTATTACCTGTAGGCCAGTCTTGATTAATGACTGATGTGGGAGGGATCAGCTCATGGTGGGTGGAACTGCTCTGGGGGCAGGTGGTCCCAGGTGTATAAGAAAGCGGGCTGGAAGCCCCGGGGTGCACACCAGTAACCAGTGTTCCTCTATGGCCTCCGCCTCAGCTTTGGCCTCCAGGTTCTTGCCTTGAGTTCTCACCTTGGCTTTCCCTGATGGCAGACTGTATGTAACCTGTAAGCCAAGTAAACTCTTTCCTCTGTAAGTTGCTTTCCGTCATGATGTTTTGTCACTGCTTGCAGGATTGTAACCCTAACTGGGACACTTCCCTTTGTTTCTTTAAGTCATTCACAGTCAGAGGCTTTGGTGAGAATGAAATGGAACAGTGGCTCGATTTAGAAACCGACAGAGGAAATAAAACAAGATTTAAACACAAGCTAGGTGGGAACTGAGCCCCAGGGTTGCTCAGATGGGAGGGAAGCTCCCTGAAATCAAACCAACATGTCTACACCTTATGCCTATGCCTTTATCTAATCTCTGAGAGGGAATTCTCCATGGAAATTGTCTCATGTGGCTAATGGAGGCCAAGGAGTTCTGTACTATGATACTTATAAGCTGGGGTTTTCAGAGAGACTAATTGTGGCTTTGTTCAGGTCCCGTGGCCCCAGGACTGAGGAAGCCAATGGCTTAAAAATCTGAGTTTCTGATGTTCAGGAAAGGATGAGAGCGGTGTCTCAGCTCCAGGATTCACCTCTTTCTTCTTTCAGGCTCTTAGCTGGCTGTATGATGCCCACCTACAATGAGTGAGGGTGGGTCTTACCTCATGGATTCAAATGCCCATGTTCTGAGACACTTTAATAAACATACCAAGAAGCAGTATCTTAGCAGATGTTCCAGTGTCCCCTGACCCCCAAGACTAATTGTTATAATGCCTATCATGGGGGTTGGGGGTTATTAACTAAGGCAGACAACACCAGGGTTGACCTCAGCCAACTGCAGATCTTATTTCTGCATTCTGTGCTTAGCTGTATTAGAGATATCATTGGAAAATTAGCCAATCAACCCTTGTTAAGGGTCTGATATGGAAAATTATCTTCACAGAGGATTGTACAACAGGCTGTTGTTATGAACTGGGTGTTCCTACGCTGAGGCCTAACCTCCTGTTGGAAGTAAGGCCCTTGGGATGTAAGTTTGTTTATACAGGTTTATAAGGTGTAGTCTCCATGACAAGATTAGCCTATATGAGGAGAGGAAGAGACAGTAAGGACTGTTCCTTGAGATGCAAGAAAACAGGTGGAACACAGACATCAGAGAGCAGGGCCTTCTCAAGAGGCAGATTTGCCTTCACCTTGGTTACTTTTGATCTTCTTAGCCCTGTGAGAAACGAGAGACCAATTTGTGCTTTTTAGGCCACCAGTGTGTGGCATTTTGTTGCAGCATCTTGAAATGTCTGAGTCAGATACATGGGCTTCTTTTTCCTTAGGGCTTCTGTTTGCCAGCCTTATCTTTGTCTTTCATTGTGTGCTGCTGTCTGCCTGCTCTAGAGAGATGCCTTAGGATGGGGGTTCTAAACCCGTGGGGTCACCAGTCCTTTGAGGGTTGGATGACCCTTTTACAAGGGTCAAATATCAGATATCCTGCATATCAGATTAATTTTTAAAAGGAAACCATAATTCTCCTCTCAATTCCAGATGGGGTTCTCTGCAAAGCTGATTCTGAAATGAACCTAGGTTTTAGGAGGCTTTGTGTGGAACACTCTTGGGATCCACATCTATGGAAGGAAGGGAAGGAAGGAGACAGCTACAGGCAGAGGGGAAGGCTGTGATGGAGTCTCAGTAAAATCCTTAAGAGAGGGCAGGGAAGATGGCTCAGCGGGTAAAAGTGCAATATAAGCCTGGTGCTGGAGTCATCCCTGGGACTCATGGACTGAAAGTTGTCCTCTGACCTCCTGTGTGCATGCACACACCCACACCCACATAGTCTCACACACCAAATCCTCAGGAGATTCCACAGTGGGACCTTGGGTGAAGGACCCCTACTTACCAGCTAGGGGGTCACGTCTCTGTGGCATGTATAGGAATATTTAGTCTTGAGGGAGAATCTAGGTAGTGAACCACAATACCCGACTTACCTGCTCTATCAGTGGTACCTTGTGGGCATCCACTGAACTTAGGCTTTTCCAGGACTGTGGAAGTTTCTTTGTAGGAGAATTTAGCTTGCATTTTCAAATGTTTTCCCTCTTGTGTGTGCTGGGTGCCACTGCCACCTGCAATTTAGGATCTCCACACCATGGTTATCCTTCTAATTTTACAATTACCTTTCCAGAATAATAACCCTATCCAGGTGTTTTGTAACACAAAACAGCAAGGGAAATTAATTTCAATTAGAAGGGAAGAAATACAAAATGAAATGGAGCTGTGGAAAGAAAAAAAAAAAAGCCCACACGCATTTCTTTGAGTGTACTTCATTTAGGTAATTAAATTCCTGCAATGTGGCCGAACCATTGGCAGAGGTGCCCTTTAGAGGCTGACATTTAAAAACTGCATGGCACTGGAGAATCCGAAGGTGTTTCGGCTGTCCAGTACCCATCTGTAAGTAGAAAGGGGTGGAAAGATGGAGGAGCAGGAAGCAAGCTCAAAGGGAGAAGCAGATTCGAAGAAAGAAAAAGAGTCTTAGGTAGGAAGATAGCTTAATCAGTAAAGTACTTAAAAGTTAAGCATAAGAACCCAGGAGGACCAATTCCCAGAACTCACATAAAAAGTGACTGTCTGTCTGTCTGTATTTCTCTTTGTGTCTATCTCTTTCTTTGTCTCTGTCTCTTTCTCTCACTCTCTGTGGGGTGTGTGTGTGTGTGTGTGTGTGTGTGTGTGTGTACAATTGTGATCCCAGTGCTTGGCAGGTAGAGACAAACAGATCCTTGGGGTTTGACGGCCATTCAATGTAGATTTTATCAGAGCCAGGCCAGTGAGTGATGCTACCTCCATAGCATAGCAGCACCATAGTGGCATAATGATTATGGAGTTAACCAACCACTATATGAATTGTTTTGAGGCCAGCTCCACAGGAAGGAACCCTTAAATGGCCCAGAACTTGTGTCCTAGAGAGACCCCTATCACTGTTGTTTTGCTAAATGGACATGTTATCAAACTGCCTTCTGCATGCTCATGTTTCTGACAAGAGATTAGTGCTGCTCTCAGCCTTTACTGACGAGGTTCTTATCATTGCCAGGAGCCATTAATGAAGAGACTCATAACTGGTCAAAATGTCAAGAACAAGGGATACTGGAGTGATTTGTCTTAATCAGGATGTTGATATCATTCTGTGCTCCAGGGCTCAGAAAACATCACAGAAGAGGGGTGGAAAGAATGTAAGAGCTACAGGATAGAGAGCTGTATGACATATGTACATACATAGACACATACACACACATATACATACATACACATACAAACATATATACATACATGCACACATACATACATGCATACACACATACATACATGCATATACACATACATACATGCATACACACACACATACATACATACACATATATACATACACACACATACACACATGCATATACACATACATACATACACACATATACATACACACACATAAATGCATACACACATACACAGATTCATACATACATGCACCCATACATACATATACACACATATAAACATAGTACATACATGCACACATATGCATACATATATATACAAACATATACACACACACACACACACACTCACACACACTTCAGTCTATCATTCTCTGTGTAGTGAGGTCCTTGGAAACTTTGGGGCCATATTGTCCCACCTGCTATTCCCTTCCTGCTCAGCAGCAAGGCTGAAGTCTGTTATCTCAGCCAGCATAGCTATCATTGTTCATCATGATTTCATCTAGCTTGAAGACATTAATCTCTCTGACATTTTGTTCATGAGTGTGTTTTAGGAGCATACAGATGTGCGTGTGCACACTTGTGTTTTGTTTTGCTGGCTTATTTTGCTTAACACAGTGGTCTCCAATTGCATCCATTTTCCTGCAAGTGGTATAATTTCCTTTGTCTTTGTGGTTATCTAAGCTCCACTGCATGTAAGTACCACATTTCCTGTATCCATTCATTCTCTGAGGGGCATCTAGGCCTGTTTTTTGTTTCTTATCTATTAAGAATGGTGCTACAGTAAACATTGTTATTTACAAATCTCTATAGTAGGGTAACTTAGATCCTTCAGGACACACCCAGGAGTGCTATAGTTGGGTCACAAAGTAAAACCATAACTAAAACAATCATTTGAAAAAAGAGAGGGGGGCTGGAGAGATGGTTCAGGGGTTAAGAGCACTGACTGCTCTTCTGGAGGTCCTGAGTTAAAATCCCAGCAACCACATGGTGGCTCACAACCATCTGTAATGATATCTGATGCCCTCTCTGGTGTGTCTAAAGACAGCTACAATGTTCTTACATAAAAAATAAATAAATAAATCTTAAAAAAGAGAGAGAGAGAGAGAGAGAGAGAGAGAGAGAGGGTTAAAGGGTAAAAAACAGAAGTGTTGAGGCGGAGTTTTTATGGGTCATTTAAAACTGGAGTCTGCCTGGTGGACACTAGGGTCGTGGGGTGGGGGTGGGGCATCAACTGAATACACAGATTTATTTTCTTGCAGTTATTTTGGCGCTGAGCCTGTAATAGCGTGTGTCAGATGTCCAGCCAGGTTGTCCTCACTTTAGTAGCTTTTCTTTGTATACCGGGGACCTATGCCAGCCACCCTCAGCTTTGCAGGATGTGAGCTTAGTTAGCTGCTTCTCCTACCCTTCTGAGACTCTTCAGTTCACACACCTGAGGTAGCTAGTGTTCCAGCTGTGGTATCTCCTAAATACTCTTGGAGCAAGGACAACAAACAGGGCTGAGCTAGGCATGGCCAGGCCTGTGTCTGCAGAGCCTAAATTCATTAAACTTCACATGGATGATGGGGTATGGATGGCAAGGAGTTTCAGAACTCTCAGCCTCAGACCAGGCATGGCAGTACATACCTCAGAAGGCAGAGACCGGAAATCAGCTACAAAGTGAATGTGAGGCCAGCATGGGATACAGGAGACCCTGTCTTAGCAGCAGCAACCCCACCCCCACCCCCACTTCTCAGTCTCTACATCAGGGAGCCTATAACCGATAGGTGGCTTTGGGGGTTGATCTAGCTGATCACTTCAGTCCTGGAGTTGACTAGACTTTAAAGTTTATCTGCAGGTGATGACATCAACTCCTAGCCACTGTGGGTAGGACACCCTCCCTGTACATGTCACTGCCTGAGCCAAGCCCCTGCCTAACCTGTAGGTTTTATCTTGACAAGAGCCTGATTTTCCCATTGTCTACTAATGCTTCCCATGTGACTGGGTGGGAGGTTGTTCAGGCCTTTTGATTTGTGATTGTTCTACTTAGTCTCTCAGAGTTAAAACATAGTTTTTCTCCTAAAGATGGTGCTTGGCCATTGTCCTCTGAGCAATGGAGAGGACAGAATGGACCTCTATCCCATGGCTGACCCTCCAAGCCAGAAGAGTCACTGTCTTTCAAAAACCCATACCTGGACTTGAGTCCTGGGGAACCCTGGCTCTTCCTTTGGGCAGGAGTGCTGGTTTCTTTTCTCCAGGGTCACCTGGATTGCCTTCTGATAAGACATCTGTTTCTCCTTCTCTCACCAAGAAACCACATGGCAAAGTCACATGTGACTTACTCTCTTCTGGGATACCCTTCTGTTTCTCTGCACTTTTCAGCCGCTCCTTCCCCTCATCTGGGATTCTGGATTCTCTCCCCCGTACCAGAGTCTATTCTTTGTTGTCTTGACTCTTCATCCCACCGGCCCCCACGACCATGTGTAGGCATCTACCATCTTGCCTGAAGGTCTTGAGCGTTTTGTGAGTGCCTCTTAAAAGCAAGCCAGGGACTCATGAGATGATGGTGCTTTAGACTGTGTCAGTGCCTCCTTGGAGTGACACACGCTCATCTCCATTCCATTCTTTAAATATTTCTTAGTGCTTGCTCTCTACTAGGGTCTGTTTAGGTCATGAACTTGCTGGACATTAGTGTTTCAGGCATCCATAACATCCTATGGGCATAGGACTTTTTTCTCTCTTATGAAATAATTCCTCAGAGAGCTTGCAAATGAAGTTGGTTTCCTTGTTCAGTTTGGAATTTTCTAGCACCTTCCTAGGCCTGTATCAGCCAAAAGAGGGAAGAACTTTATTTGGATGTGTCTGACTTCCAACTATATCATAAAGTCACTGCACAATGACCAAAGGCCATTTCTCCTGCTCCTGCACGAAGTCCAGAGCCATGTTTCCTGTAGTTTTCCAGTCCTAGCATTCTCATGCTAACAAATCGTCTATTAAAGTCTTGGGCCTGCTGAGTTTGAGTTTCTCTCAGTGGTTAACTATGAGCAAATTGGTGTCCAGAGAGAATAATAACCCTGCTGCAGACCACACAGCCCTAGATGGAGATTTCTGTTTCCCGGGTTTACCTCAGGCTCTGCATTCACTCCTCCTCTGGACTGATTTTAAGAAGCCCATGAGCAGCAGCTCACTGGAGCTAAGAACCTCAGGTTCTTAGCTGCTTTTACTTTATCGTTT
Source organism: Rhynchomys soricoides (assembly GCA_019843965.1). Classification (NCBI taxonomy): domain Eukaryota; kingdom Metazoa; phylum Chordata; class Mammalia; order Rodentia; family Muridae; genus Rhynchomys; species Rhynchomys soricoides. The sequence continues at coordinate 5,970,025 of JADRCH010000034.1, forward strand.
TCTACATTTTATGTTTATTTCCCTTCAATCTTTACTTGAACATCGATTTCTTAGTTTTTTATTTTCTTTCCTTTCTAATACTTAAAGAAAAGCTACCTTACTGGCTTTTGGTGACTTTTGATATCTTGTTTTATCGTATCTTTTTTTCCTATAGATTTTACTGTGCTCATTATGATTTGTTCTCTGACCCATAATGCAATTGAAGTATGCTTTAAAACTTACAAGCATGTGAGCTATCTTTCTGTTATTGATGTCTTATTTAATTAAACTGTGGTCAGAGATGATGGCCCCTGTGCTTTCCGTTTTCTGGGATTCCTGGCAAATTCCTGAGCAACTTTTCATGTGATCTATTTTTACAAGTGTTTCATGCTGTTCGGACAGAGTGTGTAGTCTCTAATGGTTGGCAATGAAATTTTATATAGCACCATTATATCAAGTGTTTTAATTGTGTTCTATGTCTTCAACAATTTTTTATTTGCTTAATTAGATTCTGAGACATGTATAATAAAATGTCTATTATGATTGTGGGTTTGCTAATTTTTCCTTGCAATTCTGTAAATGTGTGTCTCATATATTGTGAAGCTTGGCTGTTATAAAAACAACATAGGGTTTATACACAGGAGCCAAGGCTGGCTGTGTTTAAATTGTGGTTCTTCTGTGTTGCAGTTTTGGGCCTTGGGATTGTTCTGAGCTATCATCTGTGATTCAGTGTTCTCATCTATAGAAAGGACCCTGCCTGGGGAGACATTGTGTTGATCAATTAAACTAATGCATACGAAATCACTTAGATCCGTGTCTGGCACACAGTGACAGCTTTATTGTATGTGTCCTAGTTTCATTTCTGTTGCTGGGATAAAATGCCATAACAAAAAGCAACACAGGGGAGGTGGGGATTATTTCAGTTTATAATGCCAGGTAACAGTCCATCGTTGTGGGGAAGTCAAGGCAGGAAGTTTAAACAGCTGTTCACAGCACGACTGCAATCACGAACATGGAGAAATGGATCCATGCAGGCTCACTTGCTTGTCTTCAGCTTGATTTCCCTATTCCTATGTTTCTCAGAACCCTCTGACTAGAGGATGGTGATGCCCAGAGTGGACCGGGTTGTCTTACAACATGATCTTCCACAAACATGCCAACAGGCCAAACCGACATAGACAATCCCTCGTTGAGACTATATTCCTAGGTGATTCTTGGTTGTATCAGATTGACAATTGAAATTGACACTACGTGGTCTGGGGTGTCATGAGTCCTTTTCCTCTTCCTCCTCTGCACGTGCACACACCAGGGCATGCACGTGGAAGTCTGAAGACAATGTCAGATACTGATCCTTACTTTCTACCATTTCGAGGTTTCCGTGTACACCAGGCAAGCTGGCTCATGCCTGGGAGCACTGGGATTACAGGCTGACGTGCTGGTGTCTCTGGTTTTTCACATGGGTTCTGGGCATCTAACTCATGTCTTCATGCTTGTATGACAAGCACAGAGCTATCCCTCCAGCCTTGGTATTAGACTTTCTAGGTAGTCCAGGAAGGCCTCAAAATCCTGCCTTCACTTCCTGCTTTCGGGGATTATGGGCATACGCTGACTTTTAAGTTGGACTCATGTGCTTACGGTCAACAGTCCTCTCACTTTCTCCTTTCTTTATGTTTTCCTGAGGGAGTATCACAGATCCTAGCTCTGTGGATGATAGGAGTACTAAGGACGCTGGGTGTGCGGTGCATGCTGGGAGTGCTGTGGACGCCAGGATCTCTGTGGATGATAGGAGTACTAAGGACGCTGGGAGTGCGGTGCATGCTGGGAGTGCTGTGCATGCTGGGAGTGCTGTGCATGCTGGGAGTGCTGTGGACTCCAGGAGCTCTGTGGATACTAGGTTCGGGAAGAGTTGCTATAGAGTGGATGTTATTTTGATTCAGCCTCATAACTTGGAGATGTTTTCATCCTGAGAATTTTAAAAAGTCTTGCAATTGCTTTAGTACTTACATTCCTGCCCTTCCTCGTGTTTACACATGTATTCTCTGCATCCTGTGTATTTTAAGGCTTTCTCCTTATTTCCTTGTGAGAGACTTTTGAGAGTTGTAGGTAAAGAGAAACCATGTTTTCAGGAGCCAGCCCCGCCCTGCCCCACCCCTCCCCACCCCGCCTAGCTTTTCCTCTTATATGAAAGCAATATGTGTTCCATGGTCCGGTTTTGGGTAGACACTTCTAGTTTGCTTTCTATCTTTGGACCCAATGGTGTGTTTCTTGTTCCTTGGGATTCATTCAAGCAGGGCCAGTGCTTAGCCTACTGTGATTCTGGGCTATCACGGGAAGCCACTTGTCTTTATTCTGTCTGTTTTGTTTGTGGCACCAAAATTTTTGGTTTTGTTTTCTTTTAATGTAAACTATGTACTTATTTACTTTTTTGATCTATTGCTTGGAGGTGGTGAAAGGGCTGCATTAGTTTGGGTTATCTTGTAGCCACCCTGAAATTTCTTTTTTAAAGATTTATTTGATTTTTATTGACATGTTTCTATGTTTATGGGTGTTTTCTGTGAGATGCCCATGGAGACAGGAAGAGGGCACCAGATTCCACCAGAGCTGGAGTTCCAGGCGTTGTAAGCCAACCAGTGAGGGTGTTGGGAGCTGAACTTCAGTTCTCTTGCAAGAGCAGCGAATATTCTTAACTGCTCAGCCAGCTCTCCAGCCTTTTGACATTTATTGTTATTATTAGTTTATTATTATTAAATATAAAAAACCTCATAAAACATTAGAGGACAAATGTCAAACTTGAAAAGATATTTATAGTGTATATGACGCAAGGTACTATCTTTAATAAAAAGGGGCCTATGAGTCAATAGGAAAAGATGAGCAGTCTAATAACACATTGGATACTTTTAATAATAAAGATGTGGAGAAGTCAGCCTTCCTGGTGATCAAACAAAAGCAAATTCAAGTCATGAAGTATGTTATTGTTGCCAGTAGATTGGAAAAATGTAAAGCAATGATTGATCACACCATCAAGATGCAGCGATGCTTATACCCTTGCCTACTAATGATGGTGCTTACGAATATGGTTATTGGTGAGGAAAACTGTTGATATAAAGCAGAAGATTGAAGTGTACGGAGTCTCCAAGCATCAACTTGAGACAGCCGTGAGTCTGCTGTGGAGAGAACTTCAGCGAGGACTGTTTGGATCAGGTCCCATTGTGGGCACACCATTCCCTGGTTTGGGGCCTTGGACTGTCTAAGGGTACAGAGGGCCAGCTGAGTAAGAAAGTGGCCTGCAGTCGTGCATGGTAATGCATGCACTCCTCTCTCTCTGATGTTGACTAGACTCTTGAGTCCCTGCCTTGACTTTCCCCAGGAGATGGACTATACTCTGGAACTGTAAATCAAATACATCCTTTCTCCTCTGAGTTGCTTTTGTTAGGGTATTTTATCATAGCCACAGAAGTGTACTTGGGACAGCCTGCTATGACAACCACACTTCTAGGGTTTATTGGCTTCCAGACTATCAAGGTTTCAGCTCTCAAGATTTTAAAGAGTATGTAAAGGTACAAGTGAATTCTACTATATCTCTTAATTTTCACTAATAAATGTATGCCGTACAATGCACAGCAAGGATTCTTTTTCACTCTAGTGAATATTTCTGTGGGATATTATTATAATATAAATGAAACTTTATTTATAGTATTTGTTAAAATAATCATTAATAGTAATTGGTATTTAATTATGTGGATTTGCTGTTACCTCCTCATTAAATGATGAGCTATTTCAGCTGCTAAGTATTATTAACAGTGCTTCATCTTTTTATTTTCTTGGTTAACATACAAACGGTAGGTTTCATTATGACTTTTATATTTACTTATCATTTTAATATCTTAGAACCTTCTGCCACACCCCTGTACGTCCCTTCTTCCATGCCAACAGCTCCTTCTGATCTCATGGCATCCACAGGTGAGTAGATATTTATCCACAGATAGATAGACTATATGTACACTCTACTCTTAATGTTATATATGTATATGTGTATGTATATATTCTAAAAGGCTTATTCAATTCATTAAATATTTCACCTTTATGTTCAGTGATCAGGAGGGAACACTGGGCCTCCTCTTCTGCTCCCACCTATTCCTTTCAAGAGAAGTCTCTCCATGAACCTGGAGTTGTTTTCTCAGACAGTCTGTGTCTTAGTTACTGTTCCATTGCTGTGATGAAACACCATGACCATGACAACTTATAAAAGAAAGAGTTTAAGACTTACAAAACAACTTCCCACAGACAGCAGTTTCAGAGGGTTAGTCTGTGATCATCATGGTGGGGAGGGTGGTGGCAGGCATGACCTAGAGCAATAGTTGAGTGCTTACAAATGATCTGCAAGTAGAAGGCAGAAAGGGAGGAGGGGAGAGAGAGAGAGAAAGAGAGAGAAAGAGAGAGAGAGACAACACACACACACACACACACACACACACACACACACACACTGAGGCCTGATGTGGATTTTTTTAAACCTCAAATCCTACCCCCAATGACATACCTCCTCCAAGGCCACACCTCCTAATCCTTCCTAAATAGTTCACCCATAGGGAGCTAAACACTTGAATATTGGAGCCTATGGGGCCGTGCTCATTTAAACCACCATAGCAAACCCCAGTAATCCTACAGTTTCCACCTATTTTAGGTGAGTGTTACAGCTGTGTTCAGGGATGCCCAGATTATTTTGTGACTGCTGGGATTTGAACTCTGGACCTCATGGCTGCTCTGCAAGTGCTAGAGCCATCTCTTTAGCCCCACCACCCTGTTTTTTTTTTTTTTCTTTTTCTTTTTGCTTTTTTCTGTGATGGGACGTCTTATAGCTCAGGCTGACCTCAAACTAGCTGTATAGCTGAGGGTGACCTTGAACTTCTAATCTTCCTGTTTCCACTTCCTTAGTGTTGGGATTATAGGCCTGATTTTACACAGTCCCTGATTTCATCACCATAGTTGGTCTGTTAGTAGTTGGAGTTTTCAAGAGGGAACTTCCCTTAGTGTGGGGGTCATAGGACACATGATCCAGGTGCACTTCTAGCAAGGGTAACTCTTTGAAGGGAGGACGGAGAATCTAGTAGGATGCAGCTCTTGGTAGGAGTGACTTTGTAGGGACATCTGCTGATCCAGAAGAGCAGAGATGCATTAAGAAGATGAGCAAAAGAAGATGCTGGTCAAGACAGCCAGTCTCCTCCGTAACTCTTTGAGGGGAGACTCAGGGTCAGCTGATGCGAACACTGCCTTGGCCTCACCGGACTCTCTGGATAGCCTTTTATGATCAAAAAGCTTCTAATGCACATGGACAGACCATCTTCTCTTCTTAACCAAAAATTAAAAAAGAAAAAAAAATCACACTACAAAGACATTGACACTTTCTTATTCTAGGTGACAGAAAGCATCAGAATTAGTGAATGTTAGTCAGTAGATGAGAATGTACTATCCTGAAGTTCTCATTTGTCATCCCCCCTTCCCCCACTGAAAGTCTGTTTTGAGCAAAGTCTTGGGAGTTGTATGGAAGGGAGAAGCAAACAGCCTCACATGTTTGGCACACCCAAGGTTATTTCACAATCTGCTCGATCCTTCCACACATTCCAAGGGAGGCTTATGTAGGCGTATCCGTGCATCGCCAGCTTGCACTCAAGTTTTTAAAAGAAAGAAACCAGATCTGGAGGTTTTTTTTTTTGTTGTTTTTTTTTTTTAAGAATAAAAATAGTTGGAAAAAACCAGGTTGACATACTTATGTAGAAAGAGTCAGCCTCATTTTAATTTTGATGCTAAGTCTGTAGATTCATAAATGATAAAACTCTCTAAAAGCATTCTTCACATCACACTGAAACCTGTAACAAGTCGTGCCCCATTCTGTTTCACTTGAACCTGGAAATTCAATTTCAAATAAAGGTTCCTATCAGGTTATTTGGTAATAGCTTACTCATCACAGACACAAAATCTTTAATTAGAAAAATTGGATTAAGAGTTTAGAAATTATCCTTGGAAATAATTATTGGATTCTAAGGTCAATTAGGAAGGAAATTAGTGAGTTATTCAATGTTTTGAAGGCAAATTTCCAATCTACAGCCTATCTGTCTCCCTATCATCTATCTGTGTGTGGAGGTTTGAATGAGAAATGTCCCCCATAGGCTCTTGTATTTGAACACATGGTTCCCAGCTGGCGACACTGTTTGGGGATGTTATGGATCCTTTAGGAGGTGGAGCCCTGCTGGAGGAAGTCACTGGGGATGGGCTTTGAGGATTTATAACCTGGCTCCACTTCCTATTCTTGCTCTCTGCCTCCTACTTCTGTTACCACACGTTGCTCTCCATGACAGGCTCTAGCCCCCTGGAACTGTAAGCCCACATAAACCCATCCTTCCTTAAGTTGTTTTGGCCATGGTATTTTATCATAGAGACAGAAAACCAAACTAATAAGTAATGAGCCACTGTCTGTCATCCATCAATCCTTTATCTTAGTTTCTATTTTTTACTTTGCTTTCTCACTCTTTGGATTCTCTCTGATAAATGTTCTGAGACTTTATTGTCTTCCCGTCTGTCACTGCACCTTCTCTTCTTTGTCTTGTTGCCTCATGCACCTGCACTGGAAGTTCACACGAAGGGCATTTGGGAATAGAACACATTCTGTTCCTTCCTTTTTCTCTCTCCTAAACTCATTCTTTTTTTTTTTTTTTTTTAAGATTCCTTTATAAACACATTGCCAGGTTACACACAATCTATTATTAGGAATGCTTCACCTTCCTCTGTGGAAAGCCTTCCCTTATTCTACTCCCTGAGCTCTGCAGTGAAAGATAACCGAACGGTCTGCACCTTCTGATCCTGCTAAGAATCCACAGTCTTTCTTCTCTTCAAGATGTTTTAAAAATGGACTACTAATATTTGGACATATTTATTTGGTACGCCATAATTGTTTGATGTGTGCATACAAATATGCAACAGTCAAATAATATTAATTAGCCTTTATTTTTAAAAAGGTTTATTTTATGTATAAGAGTGTTCTGCTTGCAGGTTTGTGAGTATGACATGTCTATCTGGTATCTATGGAGGCCAAAAAAGGCCACAGATTCTCTAGAACTAGATGGTTGTGAGCTGCTCTGTTGTAATTGGGAACCAAATCCAGGTACTTTTCGAGAGCAGCAACTGCTGAGCCATCTCTCCAGCCCTGGTAATTAGCATTTCCATTTCCTCTAATAATTGTTACTTCTGTGTGTTTGGGAACTGGAATTGCTTATCTATTTACTTAGACATATGTCATAAACTGCTCTAAATGAATATTACTCAATTATATTGTAAACACTAGAGCTTTTTCTCGCACGTAGCCAAATCTTGGTGTTCACTGTCTAAACTCTGTCTGTTTTCTTTCACTTTTCTTCTCCCTTCCAAGTCTCTAATGACGAATATTTTCGTCTCTTCTGTGAATATTTATTGTTTTTCAGTTTCCTTGAGTGAGGCAGAACGTGCATTAGATGTATTCTGTGCTTGGTTTCTTTCACTTAACATGATTTAAACTATGTGTTTCAAATTATGGGACTTGGCTATTTTTATTTATTTGAATAAATAAAACATGAATGGATTAAAAATGACTAAAATAATTTTTATTTAAGTATTTCACATGTGATTCCTTTGCTGTCCATCACCGTCTTTGAATTTAAGATTTAAGATAACCTTTTCTTAAAGAATTGATGCTTAATCCAGTTGTGCCATCAGCTCATAATTATTTTATCTCCATTTAAATTAAGGACAGATGTACTCATAACAACTTCAAGGTTCCCTAAAAGAGGTCTTTGGCATCCCATTTCTTCAAACAATGTCCTCTGACAACCATTTTAAGAGCAATCTGCCTCGAACTTGCTGATGTTCCAGATGAGACTTCAGAATGAGACCACTCACCTTATCATGCACAGAACACTGTGATCTGTGTATTGGATACGCAATGCCACATTGAGGGAAGCATCCATTCACAATAGACAGGTGTCTTAACTCCCAACCTCGTGTTGAAGACAAGCTTCCTTATCTGCACCATTGCCATTGTCACTCTCATCTGTCTTGAGTGTTGTGCTCCTCTTATGTGTCAAAGGTCAAACTGAATAATGACTTCTGGGTTGCAAAAGAGGATTTGGGTTTACATCTGTCTTCTGCGCCTTTCTCTACTGTGTGACCTTTGTTCATTCTCTTTATATACACATATATGCACCATCCTTTCTTTATCTGGTCATTCACTGGTTCCATATCTTGGTTTTTGTGAATTGTGCCACAATTAAAATATGGGTGTAAATATCTCTAGCAGAGCATGGCCTCTTAGCTCTGTGTGCACCACTTATAGAGACCAGCTGTTATAAAATGATAGTGACTTGAGAGTTTGTTTGTTTGTTTGTTTTTGCATACTCTTGTGTTGCAATTGTGTTGGGATTGCTAATTCTGATAAGACGTTTTGTGGCTCTATCAGTGAGGGCTGTGGATCTGCCATTTTCTTGTGGAGTTCTTGTACGCTTTGGTATCCCAGGAAGAGTCTCATAACAAGTGGTTACTTATGCTTCCCTCTCTGTTATTTTCTGAAGGAATTTTTAAAGACTTGGTATTATTTCATCATTAAATGTTTGAAAGAGCTCAAAAGTGAGGCCATCTGGAGTTCTTGTGAGATCCTTCCAGTTACAAATTCAACTTTCTTTTTTGACTAGTAATAGGCTTGTTCAGATTTTCTATTTTCTTCTAAGTTTTGGCAATTTGAGTCTTTCTAAGAATCTGTTCATTTCATCCAGATTGCTGGCAAAAAAATATTTAAAATGCTGTCTCATAACCAATCAGGCCTAGTGATTAACAGCCCTATAATCTGAGCTATTTAGGAAGCTGAGGCGGGAGGATTACACGATCAAGGCCTGGCTGGGTTTCAGAGTTCAAGATTAGCCTGAGTAACTTGGTGAGTATCTCTATCACTGTCTGTCTGTCTGTCTATCTATCTATCTATCTATCTATCTATCATATTTGTCTGTTTGTATGTAAATGATGATTAATGAATGAATGAGAAATGAGGCTGGGACTGAAGTTCAGCCATAGATTAATTGCAAAGCCTTGGGTTCAATCCACAACAAACAAACAACAACCTAATGAGAAAGATGTTCTACTTGATTTATTTTCCTAGGTCAGCCATCGTGTGCCACCCCTTTCCTTTCTGTTTTTGAGAAATTGTTTCATCTTTCTTCTTGCTCATTTTAATTAAAATGTTGGGCAATGTATTGATCATTTTAGAGAATCAACTTCTGTTTGATTTCCCTATTGCTTTTCTGTTTTCTACTTCATCGAGTTTTCACACCAGTCTTACTTTCTGTCTTCATGGTACTCTGGTTTAAGCTATTCTTCTTTTCCAAGGCACATAGAATTCTGTTGGACCTTGGTACCATTTCTTCTCTGATGCAGGTGTTCTGATGGAGGAGGCAGGTGTTCTGATGCAGGGGGCAGGTGTTCTGATGGAGGGGGCGGGTGTTCTGATGGAGGAGGCAGGTGTTCTGATGGAGGAGGTAGATTGTCTGATGAAGGAGGCACTGCTATAGTCCATGACCCTGATAGATGGCCTCTCAGTTTTATCCAGCTCAAATTATCTTCTAATCTCTGTTTTTTACTTCTCTTTGATTCACCTAGTATTTAAAAATAGGTTATTAAATTTCCAAATATTTGAGTATTTCTCTCTTTCTTTTGATTTCTAACCATTCTGTTAAATTCAAAATTATTCTTTATTTTAGTTTTTCAGTTAAACTAATCTCTTTCTGGTGTGTGTGTGTGTGTGTGTGTGTGTGTGTGTATGCATGCATATGTGTATGCATATTTGTATACAATATGTTTGTGTGTAAGTATATTCATATGTTTGTGTGTGTGTGCGTGTATGTATGCATATGTGTATGCATATTTGTATATAATATGTTTGTGTGTA